>JAODTK010005604.1:32500-152291 GCA_026419785.1 Sclerodactyla briareus | reverse complement strand
AGGATCTGGGGATGGTTCTCTAAAATAAATAAATCTAAGAAGGGGAGGGGGGGGGTGTCCCCTCCTCCCCCTCCCCCCCCCTCCCCTTATGGAGAATTTTTGCATTTTTCAAAGACGTTGATGCAATTTGGTGGCAATTATAGCACTCCAAACCAACTGGCTTCCTTCCAGAATATTTTTGCAAATTTCAATCACATGTTTTTGAGATGCGATCTGCTGCTATAAATAAATTTTGTGATTTTTTCTGCCAAATTGTGGAGGGCAGTGAGTTTCCTTCCTTTCTTTTGGAGTTTGTCTAAATCTCACCTTTCCGGGACCGCCGAAGTTCCCCTATTCCCACTTTGGAAATTTTTTGCATTTTCAGTTGGCCTGAGATGCAACATAGGACTCCCCGAGAACACAATTCTTTTCCCTTTCGTAACTAATTGATGCATTCTCACAATGTCGTTAGATGCGGTTTGCGCTTTTGAATCTTTGTGATGTTTGCTGCCGGATCGAGGGAAATTTTTTGCATTTTTAGGTGGGGGTTGTCCTGAGATGCAATTTGGTACAATTAGGACTCCGAGACACCCTTCTTTTCCATAAATAATTGTGCTTTTTCGCAATGCCTTTATATGGCGATTGCTTCTTCAAGTCTGTGCTGTTTGCTGCAAATCAAGGGCAGTGGGTTTTCCCTTCTTTTGGGAGTTGCTCTAATTCTCACCAGCAGGTAACCGTCGAAGTCCCCCTACCCCTGGGAAATTTTTCGCAGCTTCAGGTGGCTTAGATGCAGTTTGGTGCAATATAGGACCCCCGAAACACTCGCTTCCTTCCAAATTAATTTTGCATTTTTAATGTTTTTTTTAGAAGCGATTTGCCTGCTCTGATCTTGCGATTTTTTTCTGTCTGCCAATCGAGAGCGTGGAGTTCCCGTTCTTGGGAGTTGGTCTAAACCTCACCTTGTCATGGGACTTATAACCGAAGTCCACCCCCACTTTGGGAAGATTTGCATTTTTCCTTCTGGTGGCCTCAGGATGTAATTTGTTGCAATTAGCACGCCAAAACACTCATTCGTTCGAGAACTGAATTGTGGCATTTTCACATTTTTTAGATGGGATTGGCTGCTCTGAATCTTGTAGTTTTTTTTTTTTTTTCTGCCCATCGGGGGGGTAGGGACCTTCTTTTGATAACGCTTTAAGACCCTTAGCCACCATGAGCGGCAGGCCCAGAACATTTGCTTGAAACGAACGAGGTACCAATATCTGATCAGGGGGTACGGGTGCTTGGCAGGACATATGCATATATGGACGTCTGGCGGTGGCTATCAGCTGCTTGTCGGCCCGGCCCTATCAAAGGGGCCAAAAAATGCTCTCAGTTAAAGATTCTAGGTACCAGGTGAAACCATCTATAGAAAAGGAAATAGGCATCGTGTATAGTATCAGGTGAACCATGCTAGACAAAATTTGTCAGCTGCGTTGGGCCCGCCAGACGCCCCAAAAGGGCCGCAAAAATTGCGCTGGATCAAAAGCCGATGTACCCACATGAAACCAAAGTACGTATGAAGCGTACATCGCCCCAAACACAGAATGACCTATGCAAGACAAATCACGGCCTGCAATGGTCCCTGCCAGACGCCCAAAAAGGGCCCAAAATGCGCTGGATCAAACGAACGAGGTACCACATGAAACCAAGTTCATATGAAGCTTACATCCCCCCAAACCTAGAATGACAATGCCAGACAACTCATCGGCTGCAAAGGGCCCGCCAGACTCCCTCGAAGTGGCCCAGGTGGACCCAAAGTCCTAGTAAAACACTAACTGCGCGAGATTAAACATTAAGAGGTACCACTTCCAAACCAATTGGAAAAGAACAATAGTATCTACATCCAGCATACGGCGAACCCTATGCATAAATGTCTGCTGCATTGGGCCCGCCATAACGCCACAAACGGGCCAAAAATTGCGCTGAATAAAACGAACGAGGTACAACATGAAGCCAAGTGCATATGAAGCGGTATATCCCCCCGAATGACCCTACGCAAGACAATCACATTCGGCTGCACAGGGCCCGGCCGAAAACGCCCCCGAATGTGGCCCCATGTGGGCCCCCGAATCTAAACTGCGCTAGAATGAACATTTGAGGTACCACGCTTCACCGATTGGAAAAGAGCATATATAATCATACATATCATAGGGCTACATATTGCCAGCTAAAATGTCTTGCTGCTTGGGCCCGCCAGACGGCCCACAAAAGGCAAAATTGCGCTGAATCAAACGAACGAGGTACCACATGGAGCCAAGTGCATATGAAGCGTTTACAATCCACCCCGAATGACCTCGCAAGACAAATCACCTCGGCTGTGAAGGGCCCGCCAGACGCCCTCGAGTAAACCCAGTGGGCCCGAGTCTGGAAAATGAACCCGATAAATATTCCGAGTACCACCACTCATATCCAGGTTGAATGAATGAGTAAATGACACATAGAATGGGGTCCCTGTGTTAAACGAATTTTTCTGCTGCCACTGGGCCACCCGACGGCCCTCAATACGCCCACAAAAGGGCCCAGAAATTGCGCTGGAGCAGACAACAGGGGTACCTCATGAACACGATTCATTATGAATCGTTATAATCCACCAAACATCTAATACCAAATGCAAGACAAATCATAATCGGTGCAAAGGGCCCCCCGCCAAACGCCCTCGAGTGTGGCCCAGATGGGTCCAAAGTCCCTGAAAAAATTACCCAGAATAACTATTCTGAGTACCACTCTATCCGTGTTGAATAATGAGTAAGACGCAAAGAAATGGGATCGCTGCGCGAGACACTTTTATCTGCTGCCACGGGGCCCACCAACGTGTCCCAAACGAAGAGGTACCAACATTAAACCCCGTGCATGTGAAGTTTATATCCACCAACCACTGAATAAACAATGCAGACAAATCATCGGTTGCAAAGGGCCCGCCATACGCCCTCGAATGTCGCCCAGAGTAAATATCCAATCCCACTTCATATCCAGTAATGATGATTTGAGTAAATACCAACATAATATAGTTCCTGTGCAAAACTTTCTTCTCTGATTCACGAGCCCTCCGGAAGACCATACTGAGCCCAAGGTTGGGTTCGATGCAAACAAAAGGATTACCACGTATAACCAAGTGCAAACGTACAAACAAAGGCACAATCACTGCAAGGACAACTCATCATCGCTGTCATGGGTCCACCCAATGTTGTTGGCCACGCTCGGTTGGACCCATGCATCAGATAATTTGTTCTTGCATTGATTTTCTTTGCTAGTGATATAGTCCATTCCTGCTGTCGCGTTAATTGCTGTGTCCTGACCCACCATAAGGCCATACTGAGCCCAAACTATGGGTTCGATCAAACGAAGAAGGTAACTATGTAGTGACCAGGTGTACGTAAGACCAAGAGTGGATCAATGCAATACAATTATTCCGCTGGGCCATGGGTCTGAGCCAAGGACATTTGGGTGGACCCAGGCAGTGAATGGATCTGTCTTGCTTGATCAACTCTTTTTATCCTTACACCTGGTTATACTAGCACGTCCCTTCGTTTGATCGCACCCGTATTATGAACCCCTATCCTGACTATGGGGTCTCCTTGTTGGTCAGTGACACCACAACCGGGACAACAAGTACTGTGACCTAAGTACTAAACAAAACGCCACATCGCGTAAGTGATTCCTTGCCTTTTTGGGGAGGGGGGTGGCTGGTCGGAACAGGGTTGGTTCCTTATTTTTTATTACCCTAAAATTTAATACATCTTCTCATAGCATCAGCGTTTGACTGTTGAAACATTTGAACAGCAAAATGAATGACCCTCAAACGAACCGTATTATTAATCCACGGACCTGGTCAACGTTCAGAATTCAAGAATCGGAGGTTGTGCTTCGTAAACTTGGAAGTTCTCTTTAGTTTTGGAAACCCTGTATATAACGTAGGTCTACTGACATTGTGACAAATATCTGCTGCCGTTTGGCCCGGCCAGACGCCCGCTGGATGTACTCCTCCCATATGCTTCATAGCTGCTTGGTCGACAGGAAATGTAAATGTTAGGTCCTGATATTGTTTGCAAAAGTGTGCGTGTCACAAGTCGCCTAGACACTGATGGTATAGAGTACAATCTTTAAATGGCCTGCATAATTTGCCATTTCCGTAACAGTGTAGGTATAGGTGATTTGTATCTAACACTAGCTTTGCCTAATACAGTTCATAGCACACCTGTTTGACTCATTGAATACGCTCCTGTATATTTGGTATTGGTGACACTTGACTTTCAGGAAGTAGGTGTTGTCCAGTTCGAAGAAATTCGATTGGCTAAAGGTCCTTTTTCCTGGTAGGAATAGGAAGGTTAGAAAGACACCGCTATGGTGTGTATACACTTTTCACCTTCCTCCAATATGGCAAGTTAGAACTTCAACCT
Source organism: Sclerodactyla briareus (assembly GCA_026419785.1). Lineage (NCBI taxonomy): Eukaryota > Metazoa > Echinodermata > Holothuroidea > Dendrochirotida > Sclerodactylidae > Sclerodactyla > Sclerodactyla briareus. The sequence goes on along the minus strand of JAODTK010005604.1, from coordinate 147,873 downwards.
CCAATACTAGGGAGGTAAGAAAGTGGTATAAAGTGGTATAAATCACCAACCTCATCCTCACTGTTTATCATATATCAAAGTTTGGTGATAATCATTTTCAGGTCCATGTTTCCCCTAAACGGTGGCACTTCTTGAGAAAATTTGACCTGACATTCCACCATGGTACAAACAGATCCATCGAGATGATTGGAATAAAAAAAAAATAAAAAAAAATAAAGACGAGACTGGCAGCGGAATTTTTCAGAAGTCAGTGATTAAAATATGTTTCTTATTTTAACTGGGCCTAACATATTGCAGTCAGAACTACTTTCCCATAAGAGGGAGGTTAAAGTGTTGTGGATAAAAAAAAAAATTCCCCAACCTGCCTCTTCAATGCTTTATCCTATATCCAGTTCGGTGAGAGATCGACAAGCTATTTCAAAAACTTAAACCGGTGAAGTCAATCGGATTTTATGGTCTCACGTCACAGACCCTTTAGAGGTGTCAACTTTTTCATGACCTTTCGCTAACGCTCAATAACTTTGAGTCATGAACATCGTAAAGGGTAGTACTAATTCCTTTTTGTTTGTCGAAGAGACAAATCCGTCTCTGGCCAGACTAATCCAGTCGTCGCAAAAATTCCACCCAGGTCCCATGCGTGTTAAATGAGGTCATCAGATGGTATTTCGCATAGACGAACAAACTTCCATAGTATCCCCCTTATACGTTTCGTTCATGAAATATCTATAGGAGATCACTTTTTTACCTTCCCACTTCCCGATTAATTCAGGTAATCAATATATTTCCACCTCCACTAATCTAACTTATCCTCAAATTATCCACAGTTTGACCAACCGACCCCTGAGTTAGAGTTGCTTGAAGAAATTCACTCTTTTGCCTTTGCTGATCCCAAATAACCTTTGACCTCTTCCCAAAACCATATGGAACATCTACTCAATACGGGTGATCCATTAACCAAATATGAGAACAGTCCGACTTTGCGTCTCCCACTTACCGTGTATACAAGCCAGCGTCAGCCGCAGGCACATACACACAAACACAAACACACACACACACGCACGGCACGCACACGCACACTACACGCACACACATACAACTCGTGACCGCTGGATTCCTTTTGCCTTCGCAAGGAAAAAAAAAAAATGAAAAATATCATGCAAGACCAATCGTTGGCTGCCAGTGGGTCCACCCAAATGGACTGCCAAATCGTTTGGGTAGACCCATGCTGCCATGGCGCCGATGATTTGCCTCGCAATTCAAAACGTGCACTTGGTGGTACCTCCTTCCGTTTTATCGAACCCGAATTTTGGGCCACAATGTGTCTTTTGGTGGTTTTGACACCGCAAAATCAAGACAGATAAGTTAGGCTGTGACTATATCCTAAGCACCATCAAATAGAACCTCAATGCAAGACAATCATACTGCTTCCATGGGTCCACCAAGAGTGGGCCCAAAACTTTACTCATTCATTTCATTACTGGAGATGAGTGGTTTCTTGGGATTATTTACTCTGCAGCCACTTCGAAGGCGTCTGGCTGGCCCTTTGCAGCCAATGTTTGGTCTTGCTTGTTCATTCTGTCTTTGGGTGAATATAACATTCCAATGCACTTTGTTTCATGTAGTCCCTCGTTCGTTTGAGCCGCGCATTCGGGCGCTTTTGTGGGGACGTCTGTGGGCCCGTGCATCAGACACAAAGGTCTCACGCAAACCGATTCCCATTCTATGTGCCTATTTTACTCTTCATTCACATGGATATGAGTGGTACTCAAAATGTTAATATGGTCATTTTTCAGACTTTGGACTCATCTGGGCCACATTCGAGGGCTTGTGGTGTGGGGGGGGGGGGGGCTTTGCAGCCGGTGATTTGTCTTGCATTGGATACTCTGTGTTTAGTTGATATAACATTTCATATGCACGTTTGTTATGTCATGTGCGGGGGGTGCCTCGTGTGTTTGGTCCAGGGCTCAATTTTTGGGCCCTTTTGTGGGCGTCCTGAGGGCGTCTGGTTGGCCCGTGGCAACAAGTTTTTTTTTTTACACAGGGACCCCATACTATGTGTCATTTACTCATCAGTCAACACCAGGGCCACTTCGAGTGCGTCTGGCGGGCCCTTTGCGCGGATAATTTGTCTTGCATAGGTCATTCTGTGTTTGGGGGTTGTAACGCTTCATATGCACTTGGTTTATTTTGGTACCTCTTTCGTTTTTATCCAGTGCAATTTTTGGGCCCTTTTGTGGGCGTCTGGCGGGCCCAAACGCAGCAGATATTTGATCTGGCACAGGTCGCCCTATGCAATGTATGATATATATGCTCTTTTCCAATCGGTTTGAAGTGGTACCATACCTAAAATGTTTAACCTAGCGTAGTTTTGGACTTTGGGCCCACCTGGGCCACTTCGAAGGCGTCTGGCTGGCCCTTTGCAGCCGATGTTTGTCTTGCATTGGTCATTCTGTGTTTGGGGGATGTAACGCTTCATATGCACTTGGCTCCATGTGGTACCTCGTTCGTTTGATCCAGTGCAATTTTTGGGCCCTTTTGTGGGTGTCTGGCGGCCCAACGCAGCAGACATTTTATCTTGGCATATGTCGCCCTATGCTATGTATGATATATTGCTCTTTTCCAATCGGTTTGAAGTGGTACCCTCAAATGTTCATTCTAGCGCAGTTTTAGACTTCGGCCCACCTGGGCCACATTCGGGCGTCTGGCGGGCCCTTGCAGCCGATGTTTGTCTTGCATTGGTCATTCTGTGTTTGGGGGTTGTAACGCTTCATATGCACTTGGTTTCATGTGGTACCTCATTCGTTTGATCCAGCGCAATTTTTTAAGCCCGTTTGTGGGCGCTGGCTGGCCCAACGCAGCTGACAATTTGTCTGGCATGGTCCACCTGATACTATACACGATACCTTCGTTCTTTTCTAGATTATTCCAACTGGGTACCTAGAATCTTTAACCGAGAGCATTTTTGGCCCCTTTTGATAGGGCCAGCTGATAGACAGCTGATAGACACTGCCGGACACGCACGGATAGACACGCAGCTGATAGACACTGCCGGACGTCCATATCTGCTTATGTCCTGCTACGCCCCATACTCTCCAGTGCTCCGATATTGGTACCTCGTTCGTTTAACCAAAGTGCTCTGGGCTGCCGGTCTACGATGAGGTGGGGTGATCCTTTACCTAAAAAGTGGACCAGTTGCTCCACTGGCTTCCTGTTGCAAACGTCTTTAAAGTTTCGTGTTAGTGTACAAGGCTCACCATGGTCTTGCTCCAGTTCACCTCAGTGAGATCGTATGTTCCAGCCAGAAGTGGCCTACGATCTGGCAATGATTTGTATCGTCTTAATCAACCGGCGAATGTTCCTTTTCTTATGTGGGTCCCCGGTCGTGGAATGTAAGTCCCTATTCTGGCGAAGTCGGTAAATGTAAATATTTTTGAGCGTAAACTAAAGACTTATTCATTTAGGCTATTGTAGAGCGCATTGATCAGTTCGGGAATGCGTATATAAGAAGTTATTACTATTATGTCCCGCAGGAACATCAGTGCGACGCAGGCGCGTTATATGGGCAGCCAGAAGTGCAATGATTCGGATAAACCCGATAAACCGCCGATAAACCGAGTTTATTGGTCGATAAACTCAGTTTTTCGGCGATAAACAGGGTTTTTCGGCGCGCCCTGTTAGAGGGGTCCGATTAGTCCGACGATATGTTCCCCGGAAATGTTGATGAAATGAAGTTGTCGAATGGTGCGTTTTGGTGGATCGGTGGTGATTTTAGTATTGGATTGAAATGGCCAAAACTTCAAGTCAGCTGGCCCATTGACCGACCCCCTGGCTACGGGCCTGATGTTGGTAATTCAACAGTTTACATATTACTATGAACTTTTGCAATTTGTCAATTGATTTTTTCTTATATCTCATATTAGCCTATGTTGGAATGTCAGTGTGTGCTGTTAACTGCCCCAAATTGCACAGGAAGTGCAGTTTTTTGCAATCTATGGCAGCTGCCAGGCCAGGAAAAAAATTTCGGACGCTTCGCGCTGACTATGGTGGCACTCCGCTTCGATAGTCATACCAATGGCCACCCCCAATCTAAATTCCTGTCTACGCCAGTCTTCCAGACGTGGTTTTCACCATGAATATAGCGGAATATGGTTCTCCACAGGGTACGCACAGTGAAACATTACACATTCCACAAATTCTTGAAAATTTCGCCCGACCTTCACCATCCCGAGAATACAAATCAGTGAATAAGGAACACAATGAATTCAGGCTCAGGGACATCATGCTGTGATTCACTCTAATTTATACACATTCTAGTGATTCTACACAGTTATTATGTACGGTGATGAACATTCCTTCCCCCCCCCCCTTCTTCGTGTTTAATAAAAATAGTGCTACGGTGCGCACCTTTCTCCGAAGCTATACTCCAAGTTCCTAGTTTCCACTACGTAGGTCATGGACTCAAAATTGTCAATTAATATTGGAGGATCCCGCGAGGCGAAGAGCATATACTGATGCCAGATCCGGCGTGACACCAATGAAGTCAGATTCTCATTGTCTAAATCAGCTGTGAATAGTTTGCAGAGATTCCATAAACCGGCTTAAATAATACGGAAACAGAAATGCGTTTGCCGAATCACCATGCGAACCAATGCCGCATTGGTCCCGCATTCGACTGCCTCCAAGAGATTATTTGGGATACCTCCTCATGAAGATTTCAGCGTCAATGGGCGTCAATCGGGGGGGGGGGGTATGGTCCCCCATTTGAGGATGCTCCCATCGATTTTCATTTTTCACACAGTAATTTTTTTGGCGGGGAGTTGCATGTCCCCCTTTTTGGTCATTCCCCCCAGTTCTGAAGATGGATGACGCCCCATCCTGCACGAATCTGTTACATTGTAATGACCTGTCTCGCCACACGCAGTTCATTTCCATTGCGATCATGTCACATCCGGTATCAGTCACTTGACTGAAGACTAGCTAAACATGTTATTCAGGTGAACAGGCAGAAGAGCGTACGTTAGAGTTTACTAAAATACTAATGGAAGTAACTTTGTCCTGCACCACCAGCCAGACAGTAAGCCATAACCAGGCCCAACAGCCATAACCATCCTCCAAATTGATTTATTCAGCTGAAGAAGTACGGGTACAAAAGGTTATGGGTTGAACTCTTAAGGCTATGTCGGCACCATGTGCAGGACGATTGTTACTTGGGCGGGGTCTCTCTGGCTGCTGTCATGTCATGATGCAAGGTATTGGCCGTACGTGTGAAACCCAGCAACTCTTGCCCATGTACCTTTTCAGCTGAATAAGAGCATTTTTCTGGGCCCCTGTTTTTTGGGCCCTCAATACTCACTTTGCAAGGTGTGGCCCGGTAGCAACACATTTCCAGCCCCGGTAACCTGTTAATACAATCAGGCCATCGGACTTTTTTCAGAGTCACTCGGGCCCCAGACAATTTGTCTGCAAAGAATGTAGCAGGTGAGGTGTGTTGATATTTGATGGTCGCTAGAGCCCAGTCCATACTTAAGCGATTCAACACGCGATGCAACTTTCAACTGAAAGAATTACAATGTTCATGTTTGCACTCTTTCGTGCCTCTCTGTTCATCTATTTACATGATCGGTGTATCTGTAGGTTGGCTTTAGCAGCCACCTATTCTTACAAACCATGCATCTTATCCTCACTAGATCTCTATGAAATGTTCTTTGATGGAGCTTCTCACTGTTCCGAATTGCCGGAGTATATTGTAGTTTACTATACCGATCAATGTTGGACCTAGCAAGAATTGATAGAAACCTGGACCTACTTTTTTATAGCACGCTATGATGGGGTGGGGCTTGAGATGATGAGCTGTAGCTGCACAAACTTAATTTATCGCATGAAAAGTCTCTAAAGTTATTTGACCTCATTTCGGAACGAAAGGATTAATTTCGTTACCATGAAAACCATATTTTCCGAGTTTATTTAATTAAGAAAGAGCCGGGAGTTCTCATGAATTACCCCGAAACCACTTCAACTCAAAATATAAAAAAAAAAAAAATCAAGAACTCGCATTTCCTAAAAATCGAGTCAAGCCTGTTCTTGGAGACATTGACACTTTGCGAGGAGATATCCTTCCGATTGTCCGATCTGCCAAGTTCACCACAGAGCTTGAAACATAACTACTGATCATACAGCACACGTGTTGAACCACGCATCACCGACTACTCCCCGTGTGAATATATCAGTGACAACTGATGAAGGTGAGGGAGCTCAGTTACTATCAGTTAATACTGATGGAGCTAGGAAAATCGGTTGAGTGGTAACATTCGAAAATTAAAGTAGTCGAGAGAAAGGCCATCAACTCATGTGCGATTTTGGAGGCCCGAATGAATCGACAATTAAGACTTCGCTTAGCCCTCCTTTGGCTGTTTCCACATTCTGAAATAGCGACCTATCTTGCGCGAAATAAGGATTCCACACACTTGCACCATGAATAGTTCAAGGGTATGTATAGTTTTAGTTTAGTTTAGTTTAGTTTAGTGAGAAAGGGTCAGGAAGGACAAAATCCTAATGAGATACCCCGAATCCACAACATCGAACGAGCAGAAACAACCCAGATGCTCAAAGAATTCGCCCACAATTCTTGAAATATAATCAAGACTGTTCTTGGATGCATTCACACTCTTAGACAGAACAACTCTTCAGGAAGGCTATTCCAATCATTAATAACTCTCTGGGAGAATTTTTTCCAAGAAACAGTGAAGGAAAGGCCCTCGAAACACTGCACAATTATTAAAAACCTGAATCAAATCACACCACGATTCGTCTCATTCCATCGAAGTTCAGACCGAGACGCCTTAATCTCTATTCGTAAAATAAATACGGTATCTAAGGGATTGAATTTAATTCTAGTGGCCCGCCTCTGAAACGTTTCAATTACTGCTTGTCTTTTTCGAGAATAGGGATTCCATAATTGGGCAGAATACTCCAGGTGAAGTCTCACCAGCTACTTAACACCTGAACCACAACATCTTTATCATGGAAACTGAAGTGACGTCTAATCAAGCCAAGATCCAGTTTACCTTTCTTCCTCGCAGCTTCAGCACACTGCAATAGTTTTCAAATAAGAATCGAAATGAACACCGTGATCCTTTTCTGAATTCACCTGATGAATATTTTAACCATTTAACTTGAAAGAATGTTTGCGATTGTGTAAACCAACATGCATAACTTTGCACTTGTCGGCATTGAAAACATTTGCCAATCGAAAGACCATTTGGAGATATAATCAATACCCTTTGGACACTTGCAACATCATCGTTCGAAGTAACTCTCGATAAAACTTGGTATCGTCTGCAAACTTTTCAACTCTGGAATGCACCGAATCTTCCAGATCGTCAATATACGCCAGGAAAAGTGAAGGCACAAGAACTGATCCTTGGGGAACACCACTAGTGACCTTTTGCCAAGGAGACGAACCCCATTGATGACAACTCGTTGTTCCCTTTTGAGAAGCCACTGACGAATCCACTCAAGGACATTCCCCTTAATGCCAAAACTTTTCAATTGCCGCAAGAGACGCTCATGAGGAACCTTATCAAAAGCTTTTTGGAAGCCTAGGAATATTATATCAACAGCACTGCCGTTGTCAAGCTTTATTCATCCAGGCCTTCCGTTCAAGGCTGGTCCAGGTTTAGTATTTACAAGTTGAAATTGATCAGATAACAATCTTTAACAAACTTGCTGTATTTTTCACTAAACGCTGACGTCCGGTTCCCACGTCTTGTACAACTCAAGCCCCGTAGCCAAAGGTTTTGGGGGTTACTAACTAACAAATACCCAAGTGAACGCCGCGATAACCAAGATTCCGGAAATGTTCCTCCTAATAATCCAACTACGTTTTGCTCTACTTTGTCCTTTGTTGACCTCGAGTGACTTTTGACTGAACCCGAAAGAACAGATCAATATGATCACTATAATGAACATGCATAACGAGTGTGAGCTTCATTTATCAAGCTCCGTCGAGTTATCATTCATTGGCTCAAATCGGCCAGTTTAACCATTCTCTCACTAGTTTCCCAGTTAAATACTAACTCCACTAATATGGAACTATATCCATCAAACTCAATTCATCAGAGCATCTCTAGACATGGCCTGTTCACGAGGTTTCGGACAACCCCCGACCCCCCCTCCACCCCATATCATATGGTCGATGTACTTACTACTGGGAACACACACACATCCGGATAGACCTCGTCAACCCACATGACACCAAAATTTGTAGGAACTACAACATTTTTGTGGTTTTTCATATGATGGGCCCTAGGCCCAATAGTCTTGAACAATGGAATACAAATGAACAATGGAATATATACCCTCAATGGCTCTCTACTCAAAAAGACTATTAACCTGTTAATTTGCAGAAAAACATCGATTGAAGCTTTGGGAGGAGATGCATTTCAAGTACCAGTGTGGTGGTAAATTTCATGACATGGGCCGACGGGCTCATATGACCTAACATCAGCTCTGGTGCACCAAAATTTGTAGGAGAAGTGGAATTTTTGCAGTTTTTCCACTTTTGGCCCCATTGTGCCCCTTACAATGCCATTTTGGAGACCTTGACCTTAGATTGCTCAACGGTGACCCATCAGTCAATAACATTGTGACCAAGTCTGTGTCAGATTCATCACGCCCAAAACACAAGTTACAGACTGATAGATAATGATAGATAGATTAGATAGATAGATAGAAGATAGATAGATAATAGATCAGATAGATAGTAGATAATAAGGCATCACATATCTCAAACAGCATACTGGATTTGAGCTAAAAAGTACTATCAGTTTTTCTATGAACCTGGTAAATGACGGTTCTTGCGTATCCATTGGCATACTATGAACACCAGGTATCATTGCCCGTGTGCCTATAGCTCAGTTTGAACGTTAACCCGGTATAAATAATGCTGATGAGTATAGGCCTAATATCGTAAGGTTACGTTAGCCAACTTAGAACATTTGTGATAATGAAATGTCTGTTTGTAATAAGGATTGTTGATTAAAAAAATCTACACGCGTATATGACTGGAAACAATCACAATTTCATCTGTCTTCATAATCAGTACAAGTCATAACGTGATGATGTAATCAGTTCCTGTGGTTATGACCCAACTGGACACCAACTGGGCTGAATTATATGACGCCGACTGGGACATTTCAACGCATTATAAACTTTTGTCATATTCGCTTGGTAATATAAGTGATAAAAATGAACGGAAACAGGATCGCAATATGTCAGAGACATAATTTGTTTTTCGTTTTCCTCATATAAACAGATAAGATCAACTATATTTTTTTTCATAGAACTGTAAATCAGTGTTATGTGATATTGTGGTCAATCACACAGCTCAAATAATAGTTACACACACCGGAAGAGTTTTGGGAGCGAACTCGTCCAGGAAATTGAATCCCGCATTGACTTACACACATTTGTATTTGCATTCTTCAAAGGCAGACCCAAATGTCAAATGACTAAAAAACTTTAATTTCTCCTCTTAATGATATAACGGAAGTGCAGTAGAACATGCCAAATTATCATGAAACTTTGTACATTTGTACCATCCTGGTAGTGATTTGAGGCTCGTTTGAGGTCCATCAATGATAACATTCATTAACATTGTTTTGTTTTCTGTTTCAATTCAAACGAGCTTCGTACCTATGTTAAACACTCGGTGGACCAGGTGTAAAAGTAACGAGAACATTATCCTAAATATAGAAGAGAATTAATTTTTCATCTCGAAGGGCTGGATGAGATATTGTAGTCATTTTTGCTATTTCACTTATATTCACTGCTGTTGTACTGGTTGTCATAGCAACAGTTGCTATAGTAACAATAGTGTTGTTTAAGAACAACCCATTGAGGGGTACCCTATGGTGGCGTGCACATTGGTGTCGGGTGATGCAGCAATGAGGTACATTCGCATGATCATCAAACTCCGAGAAGTGAGGTACTGAGTGGTTAGAACATACGAACTTCATAGGAACTTCGCCAGATAAACTCAGCGTGGTCGATTGAATGGATTATATGAATTAGTTCCTGGCAGTGTTCAATGCTAGTTGAAAAAAAACATCAACAATTTGACTTTTACTGTCTTTGCATGTTCCACCCACGGACATTAACTGGGAATATACTCCAGTGTTCCATAACTTGACGGAATCGTACTGAGGCGCATCTAGTTTGCTCAATCCAGGGTACCACAGTCTTGAAATTTGGACAAGTTCATAACCAATACACCCCAATTGAGGCAATCAAAGCTCGAATATTTGGTCACATGTTCACCATTGCGACGAAACGTCACGATAAGGATGAATACACGATTTTCGTTAGCGGTTGGAACTATTCGGCACCCACCTGTCCTTCATTGGAGCCGCCCACCAGCCATCAGGCGCGTAACGAGAGATTTGTCTGGAGGGGGGGGGGGGGGGGGGTTGAGGTCGAACCCATGTGAAGTGCGTCCTCATAACTGGCCTCACCCTCCCTATTGGCAAATAAGTACAATTTATGGGCCTCTAGACACCTCTGCTGCAGTATTTGTTAATAACAGCTGTGAACCCTTTACTGAACTGCAAAAATAATGTCCTGAAAATTTATTGATCACTTGGGTCATGAAGGGGGGGGGGGTCTGACCGCCAACCCCCCCCCCCCTCCTCCTCGTGGATACGCCACTGGCCCCGCCATTTCCAAGAGACTGACTCAGTTATCACGGGAGTTGTCACATCCCTATATATATTTATATATTTATATATTTATATATTTATATATATTTATGCCCTTTTCTTATTATGTCCCTTGCGATGATCAAAGATGATCGTTTCCTATCAATATCCATGTGTCCCAGGTTGGACCCCTTCCATGGAAGCCTCCCAGGTCATATGTTACTTTTAGACTCTTTGATGCAATTTCACTGTCTTCTCTTCAGTATAATATTCTACACACAGCGGTCTAACAGACCCATGAAATGTTGACTGTCATTTTGAACCTTCAAGTAATCAAAATACAAATCAATAAAACCAGTACGTTCAAGTTTGTCAACATCCCTCAAAGTGAAGACATGATCATCTTTGTGAGTCATGCATCATGTAGTTTCTCACACAATGATGTTGTCTGAACCATAGGCTTTCGTGTTATCAAAGATGAGGCCGATAAACATTTTAACTTCGACTAAGAAGAATACGTATTTGGGCAAATATGTTGACAGACGAGATAGATATGATAGATGGATTGAAAGGCCTACAGATAAACCACAGTAGTACAACCAGCACCGTTTGTTTCTAGCCAAACGACTATCCACACTTTCTCTACACATGACTCTCGTCTGATTTAGCATTTGTCAATACAATTATAAACAGTTTATAAACAGTAAACACAGCTCTTCAAATAATTTCCCAGCATAACCTCGATCACCCAGGTCAACTTCTAGTAGGGGCCAACTAGCCTCTCTCAATTCATCCACCACTGCATATGTAAAGAGGCTCACAGAGGCGCAAATGCTTTATCATAAAGCATACGCTTGCCACGTTTCACACATATTCGGTCGGTTCTTGTTAACTTCTCAGAGTTAAGTTGTGGTAATTGTTTCCAGGTAATGAGGCTTCTTATGTCAATTATAAGTTACGTCTTACTGACTAACTTCATTACTCATGCTGTATCAATGTCCTTTTTTTTTTCGAGAGAGTTCTCGCGGGGACGCTGAAGTTGCGGTATTGTGGGCCTCCTTGGTGGAGGAATTATTGATTCCCGGGTTAAGGTTAGGACACCATAACGCGGATGAGGGGTGTAGCATGAAGCACGTCACTTTGGATTCAACTGAGTATAAGTGTGGGAAGTGTCAGGATGAGTTGTAAATGGTTCACAGAAATAAAAAATCCATAGCGGCATGGAATTATTCAAGACAATCTTGAACGATCGCTGAGTATGCCGCCATCAAACCTATTTCCATCTCTGCAACTATCGTGGATAACAAGGCATTGGGAGAAGAAAAGGTACATAGGTGTTTCCAAGATTCAAAAAAACAGCTCATCAGTAGACCTTTGGAGAGTAAAATAAAGGTCGTCATGGATTCTCATATCCCCACTCCGTCTGTTAATAAACGTAACCGGACCCCGTGGATAGGACCTGGCATTAGGCGAATGCTTAAAAAGAAGCAACGTGCCTTTAACCATATGAAAAACAACACTAATCAACAATCCTTAAATCGTTTTCATGTCCTGCGTAAGCTACGCCATTAGGGTACCAGGAAAGCCTACCGAAAACTTCATAACTCTATATGCTTTGAGTCAAGCAAAAGTTTTGGTCCTACATGAAGAGTCTGAAAACTGACTCTGTTGGTATTCCTCCCCTCAAATCTGATGGTTGGTTACAGTCTGAAAATCTAGCTAAGGCCGGATTGTGACGAACAGTTCAAATCTGTCTTCACGCAGGAGGATGAAAATCTTCCTACTCTCGGCCCACGTCAGTACCCTACTATGCCGATTTGTTATTACCACTGAATGGGTTACTAAACCACTACATAACCTCGATTCTCACAAAGCTCCTAGTCCTGATGGTGTCCCCGCTCAAATCCTAAAAATGGCAGCGGAGGAGATTGCCCCAGTTATGAGGCTGATCTTTGAAAAATCTATAGAGACTGGGAGCTACCATCATCTTGGCTTTCTGCCAATCTTGCCCCCTATTTAAAGAAAGGTGATAGAATGCTGCCAATAACTACCGCTCAATTTCCCTTACAGCTATAAGCTGTGAAATATTAGAGCATATTTTGCATTCCCAAATTATGACACACTTCGACCAGTATTCTGTACTCACTAATAAACACCATGGATTTAGGAGCAATCACTCTTGTGAAACACAACTCATACTAACTACCCATGACTTAGCTTACTCACTCAACACTAGGTCGCAAACTGACTTGAATCATATGGATTTTACTGACGCCTTCGTTCTGACTCACACAAACTAAAAAACATAATCGCTGAATGCTCAAACTTGATCACTATGGTGTTCGTGGTTAATTGAATAGATGGATAGCAAGGTTCCTTACGTGTCGTAAGCAGAGGGTCGTTGTTGGGGGCGATTACTCACTTGAACAGAAGTTAAATCTGGCGTTCCCCAGGGCACTGTTTTAGGACCCTGCTCTTCCTCACCTTCATCAACGACCTCCTCCAGAATTTACTTCCGAGTTCGCCTTTTTTCGGATGATTGTGTGGTGTATCGTCAAATCCAAAAAATCTGATCATGTCCAACTCCGAACTGACCTTGATACCTTGAATAAGTGGCAACAGGAGTGGCAGTTACCCTTCCACCAATTACAACACTTCACCTCAAAAAGTGTTTTGTGACGGCTTACCCATGCTTCGTACCCAAAATATTTAACGATGAACTCGGGGTCATCTGCTGGGTGAAACCAAATGTCATTCTTATCTGGGTGTTGAATATAACTAACAACCTTACCTGGCGTAACCACATCAATCGAATCACGGCGACTGCTATAAACAACTAGGTTTTCATTGAAAGAAATCTGTTTCCTTGTACTACAGAAATTAAACAAGAGCCTATATGACATTAGTTTTCGTCACATTTGGAGTATGCCTCTTTTGTTGGGACCCCCTATCATAAATGACCTTGTTACAAATTGGATGGTTCAACCCGGGCGGCGCGCTTTTTCACCAATGATTACGAAGATCCAGCAGAGTTGGTGCAATGCTTGTTGACCTGGGCTGAACTCTTGAAAGACGAAGAACTTGCCCAGTAGAATTGTAATTCTCAGAAGGCCGGCTGGTTCTTTGCCTCTTCCGGTGACGATCCCTTCTGTCTGCCACCCTCCCGTCCTTCCGGGCACCCACGTACGCCTACAAACAGCTAGCCGAAAACAAGGACTGCTATAAATAATCCTTCTTGGCCAAACTATGGTTTGACTGGAAAAATTGCCACAGGAAGTACCACCATTCACAATACAGTCACGTTCAAGATCGGGGTATTGAGCATTCAGCAATGAATGGGGACTGAGTTCCTTCCCGTGCACACAACCTGTTTCCTGTCCGTTTGGCTCCAGACTTGGACCGTTGGACAGTATCCTTCCAGATACAGATACAGATCCTGCTATTAACACTTCTGGGAGTTTGACTACACAGGAACGATCAGAGCGTCTGCCATGACTCCGAATAAGGTGTCTTCCCCCAATGCTCCTATCTGTTCAGTAACTAAATATAGCCCGGTGCGAACTCGAACTCGTTTATTACCCGTCGTTTTAATAAATGCATGCTACCACTATACTCTCTGAGAATGTCAGAGGGTGTACTGGTCCTAATAACCTGCCAGTGCTTTGATAACTTGGTTGAGACGAGTTATATACGCATATGGCTCACATTCAAATGAATAGAATATGCTTTCACCGTGGAATTGCAACGACGTGGAATCATCTTCAACTTTTGAACGTAAATACCCCGAAATAGCGAAGAGAGTAGAATAACACAAAATGTTATGTTCTTGAGGCACTTTTGTATTCAAGTATTATCTTCATCGCAAAGCCGCACTATCAGTGTCACCTAATTTGATATCTTGTACCTGTGTTCTTAGTGGATTTTTTAACTGTACAGTCATGTGTGGCTGTACATCTTTTTTCCCAGCTTTTTTTCTTCATTTGTGGCGTGTGTTCAGACTTTCTTTAACATTTGCCGATTTCCAATCCAATTATCTCGGATACGCCGCACTAGCACTCAGCCAATCTGGATAGGCCCAGCTGCATGTACTGTTTTAAAGGAACACGAAGTCCAACTTTTAATGGATAGACCGCCCTCATTCTCAATTAGAGACCCTAAGAAATGTAGCATATGCGAACTCGCGTCTGTTTGTCTCATACATCACATTCGTAAATTGATTAACATTCATACATCCTTTTTAACTGTGCGCAAGTGATACTTGACTGTATAATGAGTTCCTATTCGAACGCAGCCAACTATCCGTAACGAAATATACTGCAATTGCCCCTATACTCCGGTCCTTGCGCCCAATGACTTGCCGCATCGGTATCCTAATTGCTTACACCGGAACCAAGGCTGCACCATGAGGTTTGGGGGAGGGCTTGAAAACCCCCACTGCTGCCAAACGATTGTGTTTTTACACGCAACCTTGTCTCTCCACTGCTTCAAAACCCAGTGTTCCTCGTCCACACGTGGGTGCGGCCCTCGCACCGGTAAGTTAGGTTCTTGGGATCAGACTATCGTGCGAAATGAATTTGTCTACAGTTTTCCGTGCAAAATCCTATATTTGTGTACGAATATAGAACTCAGGCCACGTGACTGTGGACGCCACTATCTCATCCCTTGTTGATCAAGTAGGTTTTTCCAGGGTTGCATTCCAGGTCAATAGTACCTACGACATTTGAAATGGTCCGTACCTCTGCCGTCAATGTGTGACCTCTGGATGGACAACGTCACTCTATATAACATTGGTCCCTATACTCCGGATTTAGGTCAGAGGGGAACCTGAATTTGGGGTGGAAATTTGACCCAAGTGATCTTATTTATTTGATTTCATTTGATGCAACCCCTCGTTCATTTCCGATAGAGGGAGAAAGAAAGTACCGACGCTCAACTCCTTTTTTTGCGTTTGAAAGAGATATGAAGATAACACATACTGGGTCAGCGTCAGTTAAAGTTTAATTCACCTCGCAAACCTTGTTTGTCATCGTATTGTGTCACTAACACAACGCTATCTGGGTGTTTTGTGAAAAGTCACAAAATGTCAGATTAACACACAATATTGTGTAGCAAACATTAGGTCTAAAAGACTAGCTAAAGTAGCTAAGAGCTGTCCGTTCGGACCGCTTTCTCTCAGTAGCTCTGGAATCATTCGAGAGTAGAATTTCGTCGGGACTACCTCCTGGTTTCCATCGCCGCCTGAATTGTAAAGAAAAACACGTTTTGTGCACAGGCCCCGAACATTTATTAGAGTGAAATATTTAAGATTTACAGCAATTTGAGATTGTCGGACGTTCACAACAGGTTAATCCGATAATCTGTCCCACAGTCAGCAACCACGTATTTTTCCCTCTCTAGAAAATAATGCCAACGCGTCTCTCCCCGAGATTCTATTTGATGTCCGTAATATTCCTGAGGCACAAATTTGCGAGTACAAAGAGCTGAAGGGAAGTTCCCATGGTTCTTTCACAATCAAGGTGTTTCGCCCAACAACGTATTCGATTTTTACTTTGATACCTCACCTCGCAATACGACGCCTTAATGGACTCTACCTTAATAAGGTGGGATTATTTATAGATACGGATGCGGGGTGCGGCAAGAACTCAAATAACAGGTTCCCGCGAGTACATACAATTTCCGTACTGGCAGAAAGTCAACTGAATAGGCGAATTGGTCATGTGTCCATGCTGTAGGTTACTTGTAATGCGCTCACGGCCAATGGATGACTTTTCAGATAACACTGAACAAAACCTTGAATGCCGTACAGTTCCATTGTTTCAACTCATCAAAGTCCCTTCTCTGTCCATAGTCTGGCGGGATACGTGTAAGCGTTTGCCAATTTTCCGATTCTAAAAGAAGGAATATATAATAGTGGGTTTTCGTTTTCCCTATGATGTGTAATAACCAGTGCAGTAACTCATAATCATTGCGAATACACATAGTTCAGAAGCCTTCGTTCCAGTGTTCAAGAGGGTTTCTGGATTTGAATTTGGACCGTGGTGGAACTAGCTTTTCGAACACACACTTCCTATTCGTTATATCTCCCTATTCAACAATAATTGTTACAACACAAGATGAGGTTATTTTCTTTTAATAAACTGTGGACTATTTTTATTTTGTTGCTGCCACTAAATTTACAACAACAAAAATAGCACCACTGCTCTTTGGTTCGAGCATAAACCATCCAAAGTAACTCAGGCTATTCAATAGTGTTTCAATTACATACATTCCGTGATGGATTATCCTACTCTTGATATGGTTTTCACATTAATTTAGCCCTTATCGAGACGGTGTCCGCTGCCGAGAAAAACCTCATAACGACCCTGAACCGCTAACAGATCCTCAGTGAACGGAAACCCATCACCCGAAGTATTCGCGCCCGCGACGAGGCCGTTCCTTATTGCATTATTATCAATAGAGGACCGTGCTAACATTTGGAAATTCAAAGGAGTAATAGAAAGAAAAACCCTCGAAACGATTAACAATGTTACAGACCAGTATCCAATTACCCCGAATTCTCCGGGTCCAGCTCAATCGAAGTCAGACTGGGACGCCACGATCTTTCCCATAAGATAAATCCTGCAGACCGCCAATTAATGTTGTAGCTTTTTTTGACGTTTTCAAATTGCTACAATATATTGAGCGCGTCGCCTCTCCAGTTAATATAATAGCTCCATGATCATGGGTCGGTAGGCGCGTCCGTTTTTACGGTAGGCTAGCATGTAGATGAGCAACGAACTACATACGAGCGTCATTCGATTCACTTTTCAACGCGCAACAGGACTGCAATCACCGAGATGCGTCGAAAACAAGTATTCGATTCATTTGAAAGAAAAAAAAAGATGCGCTATGTAAAAAAACAACAACTCTGATATACTACAGATTATACGGAACACATAACCGGATGTCTCGGGTACATAAAAAAAAATCCATTCATGTTCTCGTAATTTTTCACATCAAAATTCCGTTAAGTGACTGACTCATGGTCGTGCTATTATACACCTTCAAGACCATAATTATGCTAATCGCTCAGACGGCTTTATATGGAACATCGATATGCGGATGATATTTTTTCATCACTAGTGAAGAACGTATTGCAGTTAGCGTCGGGCAAAACCTATCGATGCAGTCGAACGATAGAAACCTAAGTCTACGAGGCCAAAACAGACGAATACATCATCAAGAGAGATGAGGATGAAGAGTAGGAACATTGTGAATACCTGGTAGCAAACTGGAAGATAAAAAGGGAAGATAAAGGGCGACGGAAATGTATGGCGATGACAGCCGTATTCAAATTCACCAAAAATCGCCCACGAGAAAAATTTCAAATGGAACTTCCCGAGCCATACATTACAGGCGCTGGACCCTGAACAAGCAGCTGGAAACGGACATAGACGTCGTTCAAATAAATTATTTAGGAAAATACTAGTCAAAGACAAATGGTCATACACTATTTCAAACAAGGAACTGTACGAAAGAAGAACCGAACAAGAAGCGTCAAAATAAGGATGAGTCCACTGAAATAGCTGGGTTACCTAATTAGACTTTCGGAAATAACATCTGCAAACAATCCATAAAAGAAGCATGGAGACCATTGAAGAGACCAAGAGGACCACACAACGATACCTGGATATCCTCAACATGCATTCTTATATTGGTGGCAGAAACATTTGACGATGACGCAGTGCCGAACAACGTATACAAACGTACGAGAAGCACACAAGAACACTACTCAGTTCAGTGCTATTCTCGCTGTATTCAGCGAAGGCAATTGCAGTAGACATCGGGTTCCATATCTACGCAAAAACAGCCTACTTACGAAGACCAATCTATCATCGCCGAACATTAATATTCAAAGCCATCGCACCGTCAGCCCACCCTGATTGATCAGCGTACGCCGACAACATATGTCAGATTATAACGGTAGAACAAACAACATATCTAATTGACGACCAAGTACCTGCAGTACAATCAATAGAACTAAGACTTAAGAATAGTCTTTGATTGTAATAAAGTTGTCCTATCCATGGAGGCCATTATATTTATTCCATTGATCTTCCAAGAACTTCTGGACTTACATCAATTCCGTAAGAAGAGATAAGATTGGTGTAACTCCCATAATTTTCGATGATGAAACTGCTCAGACAGGTGAGGAGAAGGTTGCTGCTTTATCAGACCAGTATAAAATGTCTTCACAAATGAGAATATAGAAGAAATGCCTACTAAAGGGATTAGGTACTATCCTGATCTAGATCGTATACTCATATCCAAGACCGGATTGAGAAACAGCTTGAGGAATTAAATCCAAAGAAGATGCTTGGACCTTCCAACTGGAATTCTGGTTCGAACCAACTTCTCCCAACCTGTTTGTTCCAGCAAACTCTTGATGAGGGCACTGCCCCGTGAGCTGAACAAGTGCTAGCCTATGATCCTTCATCCCATCTGTTATTACTCAAATATCATGCAGCATGCGATGCATGTACTGATGGCATGCACTGATATACTATTGCTATACCTGCATCCCGCTCCGTCACTCACTCTTTCTCATTCATTTTGACAACTCCTCGCGTTCCGTATGTCATCTGTCCCTTTCACCTCTTCCAACATTAATAGCTCTTGTACTAGTGAACTGCACGGGGTATTCACCGGTAATTGAGAATAAAGCATATAGCGTTGTTCCGGGGACCTGGCAGTTGTCTCCATTTTGGAAAAACGTGAAGAGGGTAATCATTGGATCATGATTGACAATTGATAAAATAATTCACAGTGAGTGCAGCTGGACCAATTTCGAGGTCAATGATATTTTCCTGCCCAGCTGGTAATTCGGAGCCACCACACTTATCGTTAAAATAATCCGCATTTTGATCCGTCTTCGGTATTGCCCAAGACACCCAGACTGAGGCTGGTGCCGTCAGGCGTAGCACTTCACATAAGCAACGAGGTAGGGAATAAATTCCAGTGTCGATCGACACATGACGTCATAACATTACCGAATCACTAAAATCAGAGAATGATTCCTCCACTACAGATAGCGTGGATGTCTTTCTGGTAGGTATTTCATTTTACCGACACATGCTATAGTGTTTATGGAAGTGGCGCACTCCACAGACTCTACTGGCCCTACTACGTACAACCTATGAAATAAAGAGAATACAAAAGATGACCAAATGACCACTCGCCCATGTAGTATTATCTCCTACCTTTTTTCCGGAGCACAGTCCAACTGTAGAGAAGAATCAATAAATGGCAACATTCAATGTCTCCGTGTCTGGGATTCGAAAATACTAGCAAAATCAAATGAACTTGCTATATGTACAGTCACCCACCGCTTCACATACCTCCATGATAAGAGAAGCTAGGCAAACTAGGCAGTATTATGGAGTACCCACCAGACTGTGATTCTAAGTTATACGAAGGTTTACAACTCTTCTACACCCGCTGATCTAACTCGTGCAAGGATTAAAAGTATGGTGTGGACCTGGATACTTCTAAAGCTGCGGGCAGTGAATCGATCCTATGTCAGGTTTTGAACAGTTGCAGATATAGATAGCACTCTCGTTAAAGTACAATGGTCACGAAAAAACAACTGTTCATAATTTTGTTGGGAATGTTATCAAAGGTTACAATTGAATTTAATTCCACAATCTTGACTTTTCACAAGTCAAGTATACGGGGCTTAGCATACCTGTCCAGAGGTCACTTCGTGACGGTCACGGAGAGAAAACCTCCTTCCCTTTCCCCTGCTAGATTGTTGTGGCCCAACAAACTGGTGTTCGTATCATCCAACATGGCCGCCGTTGGCGCGCTCCAAATATTGTTAACAGAGCACCCCAAAATCAAGCAATGACGCGGAGGGAATGACGAGGAGGGCGGGTACGCCGAGTTCCAATTCTTGCGCGCGCAGCTGAATTTAGCTACAGAGAATCTGTACAGAAACAACGCACACTCACGCGTCTGTTTCTCTGAAGCCAAGTTTTGACGCGACGTTCGTTAGCGCGTGGAATGTAAGACACGCGTTGCCTGTCCTTTGATGCCTTTTCTAGAATATTGCATGTGCGATGTTCTGGCCAATGCATTATTTACAAACTACTTCGGCCAATAAACCACAGTACACACCATAAATCAAATTGATTTTGATGGATGCATTAATGTAACGTACATAATTTTTTTTAAAAAGAAAGTTAAATCCGTGACTATTGTACTTTAATAGCTACATGCATAAGGCACATCTAACCTTAGTACAGACTTGGATAGAACACTTTTTTCAACACCTGCGGGCAGTGAATCAAACCTTTCCGAGGGTTTGTAAGGGTGCAAACCTGGATAATGCACTCAGCTGCCACGGACAGAGATTGTAACCTATGCGAGGGTTCGTAGGTAGAAAAGACCGGATACTACACTTTGTTACAGCTGCGGGCAGGGAATGTAACACACACAAGGATTTCCAAAAATACATATCTAAATACTACACTCTTCTCAGTACAGCTACGAGCACTAATTTGACCTATGCAAGGGTGGGTAAGGATACGGACTTTGATACTGCACTCCCCGATAGCTGCAGACAGTGGTGCCAATCTTGCTTAAGGGTAAAAGCCTCTAGATTTGGATATTATACTCGTCTTCATGCAGCTGCTTGCATTGGATCTAACTTGTTCTAGGCTTGATAAGTGCAGCTGCTGGCACTGGATCTAACTTGTGCTGGGGTTGATAACTGTGTGGAACTGGATAAGTATCTCTTCTACAACTGCAGGCAGTGAATCTTGCCTATCAACCGATTTACATAGCCCCATCAGTCTATGCAAGGGTTCGCAAAGCGGACATGGGTATAACACTCTCTAAGGCGTATGTATGGTTGTGAGGTTGCGAACATAGATAGTACACTCTTCAATAACCGTGGGCAGTGAATCCAGCCTATGCAAAGATTTTCAAGGGCGCAGACCCTGAATATACACCTCCGACAGTCGCGGGTGATGTATCTAAACGAGACAAAGGGTTGCAATTGTGCGAACAAAATAAAGGTAGGGGTGATCCGGTCTGGGTAAGGATTCGACCTGGATTATATTACTTACGGAGACCGCACATGGCGTTTGTTAGGGGAGAGCAGCTGAAAACGAATTGAAAAAACTGAATAAAATTGGTAATGAACAAATGCCAACATGATTGATATTTGTAGACTCGCTCTGCATCACCTTCATGCAGTTTCATCCTCATGCAGCTGAGAACAAGCTCCCATATAGAAGACAAATGCACTTGGTTGATGAACAGGTAGGATGCCCAACCTCTAATATGGGGATGTGTCGCTGCATGCGTGCCTGCGCGTCACGTGAGGTTAGCATTGGGGTACCGGGGAGTCCTCTACCCTCCGGTGCAATGTTTTCATGCGGCTGTAGACTCAAATTAGTGTGAAACCAGCAGACACATGTCCCATCCCGTATTATGTCACTGGGATATTGTACAAGCTCGTACAAGGGTTCCTTCCCACTGCCGTACTTTTGTTACATTCTGTACACATTGCATATTATTTCACTTTCATTTGGGACAATAGTGTATTTTGTCGAATGATGAAATGATGGATTTACTTTTACCCCCGCAAGGAATAGTAATCTCAAAAAAACCGCGAAAAATGCTAGTAAAAATACCCTTAAAAAACTTATCAAATACTGGCCGATGTCACGGATTTAAACTTCACTCTGTGACATCTGCGAGTGGAGGACCACACACAGACTCACACATTCGTCTTCATCGTCATCAGAGTACTACAATGCGCCCCCACCCAGGGCATTTGATGGAGGATGGCTGGTGTGTAGGAAAGACCATGCTATTGACATGACCAGGTGTCCACTGCCCTCTCGATTACATTCTCACTTACCAGACCAGCAATGTTGGAGGGAGGTTGTTCCGTTTACACATGGTCATTGGAAAATAGGAGCCCCAACGGCGTCGACACGACAGACATGTTATTGAAAGACTGAGTGTTGTTCCTTATGTCGCTAAAATGGGGTTTGAAGAAACCTTGTGTGGGAATAATCAAGTCACAAGATCTGTAGAATCTCTTCGGTGCTATTTTAGGGCAACATGATGGTCTAACACTATCGGGGCGAGAGAAAGAGAATATTTTGCTGTTGGGTAACACATCTACCAGCTCTGTTTTGGACCATTTAAAGTTTCGTTTTCGCTAGTTATCGTGTAAGGAGACCACACTTGGGATGCCTATTCAAGTTGGGAAGGAAATGAATTATTAAGCGCCTTTTCTTTAAGATGTGGGGGGAAATGGTGAATATTCCTACAAGAAATCTAAACGAATGGTGGGCGGTAGCAAATATGGAGGTATAAAGTGGGGCGTCCATGGGACGAAATTAGAGTCCGGAATGACTCCCAAAAAAAAGATAGGGGTGAGACGTGACTGGTGCAAAGGCGTAGCCTAAGAGACTGTAATCGAATTGTTATGGTTTGGGTTTGTAAAACAAAGACAGAGACAGACAACAAACAAAGAAAAATATACTTTTTAATAGCTATGTCGAACAAATTATATAGGTTCCAATAGGATTAATAATCAGATTGTCAACGAGCTTACAATAAAGTGTAGACTGTGGGACGTCGTGAGGTTTTCTCCCCTTTCAGCAAGGAATCGAACAGCCGACGTCGCTTGGCAATATGCTTTTTGAGGAAACCAGTAATCATGGGTAACCTTTCCCCAGAAATATACTTACTCATTTTCATTAACAGATAGTGGTATGGGCACAGTAGATGCTAGCAAACTCAGTTGTGGCCAGTTTTAGGCCCTTGGTGTCGCCTTTGTTATACTGATGTAGTTTCGGGGGTGGGGGTTCTCGGTAATTGGGAATAGACGTGATTCGTCAGGATAAGGTCAAGAATGACATCGCCCCGAGTAGGGTTAGTAACCATTTGGTTAAGTGCGAAGTCGGCAGTGAGTTCAGTCAGTTTCCTGCATGAACCGGGGTTGGTCTCTCTAGTTTATCAGAAAGGGATGACCAGTCCATGTCTTTTAAATTGAAATCACGCATAGAGGTACATGAGAATATCAACACCATACCTGTTGGGCAAACAGAAGTCGTAGGTAGTCAATTTCAGTGGCGAAAGAACGTGCGGGCCTGTAGTGACCGAATAATAGGTATCTGTCCTGAGAGGCAGTATGTAAGCCCTTTTGCCTCACAAGAAGATTCACTTCTCAAGTTCGGTGGGGGCTGGAAGGGAACTACGAATGGCCAGAAGGACTACCCCTAGGACATGATCTTTCCTGATATTTTCACAGCCAGAAAAAGACTACGTGGTCTCTGATACTGTTCCGCATAACTCATATCCAAGGACCAGTCAGGGCTGTAATTAACAAGCAGGGTGTGAAGTTGCGCCCGCTCATTAGCAGGAACAAGACTGTTTACGGATAGTAGAAATATTGATGGAGAGAGGGGCTTATTTTTTTACCTCCGCCTTGGGGTGGTGTTTTTAGCGCTGGTAAATTTGGAGTTGACGGTAGGTCCAGGGATCTTTCGGTTTTTTTTTCTCGTTCCAGGGGTTGGGGGTAGGGATTGGGGGAGAGACGGCAGTGGCCGCATGCTTGAAGGAAAGTTAGATAAGTCCAAGGACGGTTTAGAAAGGGGTGTAATGTTTGGGCAGGCAACGACAAACTCAAGCGAAACTTTCGATAATGTCGGTGTGAACATCGTAAGGAGATGTCGGGGCAGATAATAGATTTTTCCCTCCAAAAATCGCAGTCACTGTTTTTTCTGACCAAGAACATTTCTGCTTTCTCTGCCACACTCTCCACATACCAGTTTGTTTTTGAGGCCCTGCAATTTATTTTCTATTTTGCCAGATTTGAAGTTGACAAATAACATGCATCCTGTCAATATGTGAGGGGGAGTATTTACTGAGAACCCTAAATAGGGTAGAAGGTGGCTTAGACCTGGCAATGGTTTGACTTTGGGAGCAATGTCCAAAGCCAAGTCCAAAGTGAGGTTTGGAGGTGTTCCACATTTTTCCTTGATGATATAGTGAAGACCAAAATAACTCAGACAGGGGAGAAAAAGGCCGGGGAGTCAACCTGAGATTGCCCTTTCCGGAACCGCGGGTACGCCTATGTGTCCTAAGGGCATGAATATTAGGTTTGAACCCGTGGGAAGCCTAGCAAATGGGTCCCTAGAAATAAATTGGAACGAACTCAACCAACTCAGTAACAAGCCAGAAAGTACAGTGAAAGTCGGTACCAAAGCAGAGGAGGGCAGGAAATGTCCGCTGAGAGATGATTATAAATATAAGAGGCACGCCGGGGGAAACGAAAAACAAGGTGTGGGAATGTAACAGGAAAACAGGAGACGGAGAGACACGTCTGTGCCCGTCGACGGCTGCACACACACGAATGTTGACAAGACGATCATCATTGGTATGCAGTCAAAAACAAGGGTTCAGGTTGATCATCTTTCAATTAACTCCGGATGGAGAGGACCAATATTGTAGTGGCAGTGGTGGAATAGTGATAGTAGTAGTAGTAGCAAGAGTGGGTAGTGCGGGGAGTAGTCAATAGTGGGGTAGTAGTTGGTGTGGCGTGAAATAGCTGTTGTGGTGGTAGTGGTGGTATCATTAGTGGTGGTAGTAGTAGTTTTTTTTTTTTTAACAAGGTGACATGAGGACGGGCGAACCCATAATTGCCTAAACACAAAAAGATGGCAACCCCCAAGTACACGAGACAAGAAGAAAGAGGAGAGATCCAGCTTGTTGATTCTACTTCTTGAAAACCGTGCTGGAGGTCAAAATCAGGAAGGGGAAATATAAATCCGAGGAAGCCACATTCCGGCACGGCGAAGTGCGAGGGAAAAAAGGAGCGAGCATAGGTTTCGGTGCGTTGACGTGGAAGATTGCAACCGAATGAAAAGGGTGGCTGAAAGAAGGAAGAGCGAAGATGGCGAGTAACCTCGCGTAAAGGCGGAACAGCATCCCCAAGCTCAGAAGAACATTGACCATAAAATAACGGTAAAGGAGGCAGAGAGATGATACAGATCGGCGATGGGATAGATACTGAAGTGAGGAGGTAAGATGATTATCGTTGATGAGACGATTGGCCTTTCTCTGGATACGATCAAGGACACTGAGAGAGGTGGCGAAAGCCCCACCCCAAATATGGCAATCATACTCCATTGGATAGCGACTTTGGGCTTCGTAAAGCAGAAGTAGCTGATGCGAGGTGAAGTATTTCCGAAATAAGAAGCCAACTTTCTAAAAGCATTAGTAGCGATAAGACTGATATGGATTTCCAGGGGGACAGGTTGTTGCTGATTTCCATACTAGGGATATTAAGAGAAGTAGATGGCGGGAGAATAGTAGAGCGGTATCAGTGTCGCTTTGCATGCAACAGGTCCCGCAGGTTCGAATTCCAGCCGATCAGCACCGGGCGTTTTTCCAGAAGTGGCTTGTTGTACTTGCAGGCGAATGGAGTGTCCTGGTTCTAGGTTCTGGTACTGCTGTTGAGCAGTGGGCTTGTTAATTTCGGGAGGTTGTTTCGGGGGCACTTGCAATAGGCTCGTCGGTCGGCTGTGAGCAGTCGCGTCGAACATCTTCCGCTCCTCCAGGTTTGAGAAAGTGGTCAGGTCCTGGAGTTCACTGATCAGTCCTGTCGGATGGGAAGCTAAAATTGCGGTCCGCAGCGAGCAGAGAGATTGGTGTCACTCCTGCCTCGATATCATCTGAGCACTAGTCGAGAAGAGAAGGCGAGTTGTCGCCGGTGCTCATCCGCGATCAAAAATCGGTTAGGGTTCCACGATGTGTCAAATTGGCTCCTGAACCCGTAGCAATCAAATCAAATCAAATCAGACTGAGGGAGGATCTGGTCAGCTATGAAAATAGCTGGTGCATTAGGAACACGCCGACCAGAAATCAGCAAGTTCTGAGTTTTAGATTGGTTGAAGGTAACCAGATTAGCAGTGCCCCAGTTCAAAATAGAATGAAGATCATTGTTCAGCTGACTGGCAACTAGGGAACGGTTATAAGACAAAATCGTTCCGCTTCTGGGGACGAGGAAAGCACAAAGAGTGGTGAAGGGTAGAATCATCAGCAAATGAGTGAATACTATAGGAGGTAGACCCTAAGAAGATCATTTGATAAAATGAGGAAGAGTGTAGGAGAGAAAACACAACCACATTGATAAGGAAGGTCTTGGAGAGAGCACCATCAACCCGAACAGAGATAGAGCGACCGGTAAGAAACTGGCCAAGTCCAAGAAGTTAGAAGGGGACTGAAACCAAATGAAGTTAGTTTGGCAAGGAGCCCGCGTGGCAAACACGGTCAAAGGCCTTAGAGATATCAAGGGCCCTAGCTTTCACCGAAAAACTCAATGGCTTGGGCCCACTGATTGGTGACAGAAGATAGTAGGTCCCCGGTAGATCGGCCATGCCGGTAACCAGACTGGTGGTCACTGATGAGAGATTAAAACTCAAGAACGTTCAAGACATGTTTGTTAATTATAGTTTCCATAAATTTGGAGAGAACCGAGGTGATGGCAATCGACCTGTAATTGAAGGGGTTGGATTTCCACCCTTCTTAGGACTGGGCATGACAGATATGTTTCCACACAGAAGGGTAGCATCCATAGAATAACAAAGACGGTAAAGCTTGCTAAGGATAGGCGCAAGTTCGGGCACACTTCAGGAGGACTATAGGGAATGCCATCAGGACCAGTTGCTTTATTAATGTCTAAACTATTGAGTGTTTGACGTACCATGCGAAGTAGTGGAAACAACATCCGAGATCGTTTCACTAAAGCTGGCAAAAGATGGAGGAGGATGAGCATCTGTGTTCATAGTGGAAATAGAAGAGACTAGCTCGGCAAAAGTATTAGCTTTAGAGAGGTGGCCTCACTGCCATCATAGGGTCAACATCATATGCTTACGTTTCGCGGATTAGCTGATATCCGCAGTTCGTAGTATATCGACAACACTGATGCCCTTTGCGTTGTGAAGCAAAACCTCCAGGAGAGGGCATCGAGTCAACCGAAATAGCTCGATATGCGATCTTCTACAGCCCTCCCCTCCCCCCCCCCCCCACGTAGCGGGAGCAGAAGGTAGATGATCCGTCCGATACATACATACATACATACATCATACATACATACATACATACATACATCATACATACATACATACATCATACATACATACATACAGACATACATACATACACGGAAACCTACTGCTTTGTTTCGATGTTTACGTGCAACGGAGAGGAAGTTGGAGCCATCCCCTCACGTACGCGATAAGGGTAGTCGTCGTGTGTACATACATGCATAGATACATGCGTACAATATCGTATATGCGCATTGAATGATGTATAAATATCAGAGACTTACGATGGATGATAATAAGGACTTACCAGTTTCCTTATTGGGTTTTCCACCCCACCAGCCTGCATCCTACTTGGTGGGTATCAGAATTAGAAGAAATACCACACATAATATGTGAATGGCGTACATATTTTTTCTAGGCTGTTTCTATCTCTTTATCCTTCTTATTCGTCTTATTTCTAGTGGTAGTTAGAGGACGACTGGTGGAGCCGGATCGGCGATGAGAGAGAACCACAGTGTTCTATAAACGTCTCGCGAAAAGGTGCTGAGATATCTGATAAGTAAGGGGAGAAGTAATTAGTTCAAGGCGGGAATAATAATAATAATAATAATATAATAATAATAATAATAATATAATAATAATAATAATAATAATAATAATAATAATAATAATAATAACAAGAGGGCAATCCCCGGAGTTGCCAGATCTCATCAACAAAATCCAATGAAAAATTGTCTTCAGAAGTTCACAACCTTCAGAAAATTATGCCTGGGAATAGCCTGTCCTAAACATGCAGTTGGTGCACTTAAGTGAGAAGTGGAAGCAGACGGTCTAGATTATGGTGTGAGCTTTCCTTGGTCAATCTTCCATGACTATTTAATTTTGAAAATGAAGTCTTCGATGTTGTCAGAACCCTTTCAGATCGGCTTGGAGAGGATTCCATTCCGGGATAGTGGATGGCTATATTTTTAAGCAAGTCTTCCTCGAATATTTTTTGCAATTTTATATCATTAGGCTACAATTATTCCCAGGGATTCTCGGCCCAACATCATGGGGGGAGAGGAAATGGGGAGGGGGAGGGGTGGGGTGGGGAGAGTTGGGGAGGGGGGGTGAGGTGACCTATGATTTATGACAGCGTCATAAAAGCAGGCTTCCCCGTATGTACCTCACTATACCCCATTACTTTCAATGCCATTTTGGTCCCACTAATTTTCTAGATTATTCATTTATTCCCACTTTACTGGATTTTGGGGGCAAGTTCCACTATGTGTCTTCTTTAGCAGTTCCTTCCCTTCTTCCATTTCCCGTTCTTGAGCCTTTCATTCGACCTCCGGACTGTGCTTTAATAATTTTTATCTCTCCTCTCGAGGATAACACTGAATAAAGCAGCACACCACCTATACACCCGAATGTACATCATCCGCCAGGTGTTTCCCTGCCGGATGACTTCATATATTTTTTCGTCTTTTTGACGCAAATTGGGGTTTAGCCTCATTAGCAACACATTCGTCTGTGCAATTTGTATACATTGACATGAATCTGGCTGCAGTGCACTCAATGTGGAGTCAACTTAACTTAAGGTAGCCTAGCCTATAGTATACTCGTTATAGCTCAAGCTCGGCCTGGCTAGTATGACTTTGCTTGAAGAGGTAAATTCACACTGTTACTGTTAGCTCTACCAACATTAGGCCAAGGCTAGGCTAAAATGGCATGATTGTATAATGTATAGCCATGCTTACCTGGATGTATGAGATTAATGTTAGGAATTAGGGTGGGGGTTATGGTTAGATTGGGCCCAATCCAGGAATGCCCAAATCTTTTCGGTACCAACACCTAAAACTGATCCTCACTAAGACCTTTGCGAGTGCACCTCATCGCTGGACCACCCGACACCCATGGGCACGCCCCATACAGTAACCCCTCATGATCGTTCTTAGCTACACTATCGTTATCACAGCAAACCGTTGATATAGCTGGGTTAATACTAAGCTAGCCTCTTCTCTTTACTTCGTCGCAACAAACCAACCATTGTGGGCCTCTCAGCTACGTATATAATCACTAATCATATTATGAATTCGATATTCGACATATTCGATATTCGATATAATTCTACGAGGAACCTTATTATACTAACGTACTGAAGTTTTATATTTCCCTCCAAATATTCGTGTAATATTTGGAATGAAAATTAGTAATATTGACAGATGGGAACGAAATTTTCATTTCTGTCGGAGAAGTCTGCAATTTATTATTGCTATTTTGAATAACTCATTCGACAATAATAGGCAACATGAATAGTACGATACAGGAAATAGACCTAGTAAGTTGAGAGAAACGATCGAGAATGCGAAGTTTTCCAAGCTGTTTAATGCTTTGCAGCGAAAGTTCTCAGCCGAGTGTGAACGGTAAGAGAAATCATTTTCGCCGCTAATTACTAATGAACAAGTTTCTCGTTGTTGATTAAGTTTCTGGAGCAAGTAGGCCTAAAAAGATTGATAATTTTCGACTAACTTACTTAACCTTTTCTAAAGTTAGGCGGTACTTGATGAATGATTGATTGCTCGTTCATACAGCTAATGCATATGCATTAGACACTTCAGTCCTACAAGACGTCCGTGGCGGAAACATATCTCGGACCGTACTGTTCAAGGGCGATATACGGGACTAGTTATGTCGAGAAGCGCAAATTGAGTCACAGTCACGGCGTCTTGAACAAGACTACCGTTGATATGGCCAACCATCAACAGTATATATTTTAGGTGAAATGGTGAACTGACTACAATATTCATCTGGCTCTTCGGGACCGATGAGATAAAATGTGGCCATGCAAGGCTGAATGGATTATATTGTTGAATAGCATTTAGTTTTTCTGCCTGAATACCCGAAACAAATTTGTAGTGCTAAAGTAAGATTTACAGTTCGACGTAATTTTGTTATAGCTCAGCTCTCTTGACATTAGATTTGACATCGAAAATATTCCTGGGAATTGAAACACCTAAAATATTCCAGACTGACTGAGCTCTAGAATTAACTAATCTGAAAGATACACAAAACATGGCGAATCATTCGAAAAATCAGGAAGCGAAATGTCAAGATGGAAACCTCGCCACGTAATAGCCTAACATAAGATTGCAAATGACCTGCACAGTATCATGGACGCCGACAATTGGCCATAACAGTCGTCTCGGTAATTTCCCCAACTCGGGAATATGATTACCTCATTGAAACCTGCTAGTCTCATGCTTTACTCGTTATATTTTGATACCCGTTCGATATTTGTTTAATAGCTCAACGGTGAGAATCTTGTTATGTTTTTTCTACTAATTCGGGACATTCACAAAGTTTCGGAGACACCGCTGGGGAAAGACCCAAATCATGATTACAATGTATCAATTGCCAATATATGTACATGACAACACGCCAATAGCAACACATCCTAAAAACAACAGTGAATTACATTAATGATAGGAATTTCGAATAGATTATTAGGCCATTTATTTTTGTATGGGCGTCAGTGAAGCAATAATCGTGAAAAACAAACAAAATGAGGAAAAAGAACTTACCAGTGCCGTTCAGGCAACTTTGTGAAGCTGTGATACCTGCGCTAAAGAATGAATGGGCTGAATTGATCTGTTTCTATACACGCTCCCTCTACCCTTTTATACACACAAGTTCGATGTAGACAAAATGACAAACATCAATTGTTCGAGAGATTAATTGAATGCGGGTCTTACTTCGATTCTGAACAGTTCTTATCATGCATAGCCCCAATTTATCACCACCATCAAGTATTTGAAAACTTGAGTATTGCATATTACAGTGATACGGAATCTCTGTTGTTCCAGTCACTTCGATTCTCTGTGCTGCTATTTTGTTCAAATCGGAGATGTGTGGAAATTATATAGATATCACTGAAACTATATTGTTTGCATTGGTGGCGAAAAATTGTCTGGGTATGATGGTTTGGGTGAATTACAAAACAATTTTGAATCAACAAAACATGTTTTCAACTTTTGTAAACTATGAACGCCTCGTATTCTTGAAACAAGTTAATTCCCGTGAGAGTCTGCTGAGGCTATCGCGTTGTATTCAGCAGCATCGATATATTCAAGAAGCACTCAATTATAGCCCCAAACAAAGTCAACGTTCTTACTAAAAAATAGATTTCGAGAAAGGGAAGGCCGGCGAAAATATTCTCATTCAATAAATTATTCCCAAATATCCATGTCTATCGCAGTAGACATCTGTAGATGTCAGGGTAAGATGGCACCCGTCATTGGACGCCTAAAACTTTCGAGAAGGTGATGAATGGGTGTAAGGGATCATGAGCGGGAGTGAGGATCTTGATAGGGGGGTAGGGAAACTGGATGCGATGGATAACGGTATATCAGTCGCCGAAGGTGACTATACAGCGCCCCATCACAAAAGTGCGGCCTATACCCTTCCATCATGGAAGATGTTATGCTACAACTGCAAGGTAAAAGAGATGGAGAAACAGCGCCACTGCCCTCCATGATGCTCAGACTCCAATCATCCCAATTCTACTAAGTCCCACCAAAGGCCTGCTTAACCTTCTCTTCCGCTTCCGAGCTGTCCTAGGCGGCAACTTTGGACTCCCCGAGAAACTCACACCTTCTCTCTATTTACCCTTCCATGGTCTACTCAGAGGTAGGAAAATATTCATGCTTTTCTGTTTTCGGACACTCCATTTGGAAATCGGAAATCGGAGTTTTGTCATGCCTACGGCGAGGTTAATTCACGGGAATGGGCTACGCAAAGCGGATGCTCCCTTGGCATTCTACTGTGCCCTCCCCCCTAGTGACTATACTAATAGAAACATATATGAGAGAAAAATCAATATAGGTAAAAATATTTACAATCGATGTAATAATGATCAGACCGTTATGATTATCCATTGAATATGCGAGGCAATGGCAATCCTGATTGGCCTATTTGGACGTTTTCCAAGGGTTTCCTTATCAGTTTCACTAATGTGGACTCCTACGTATGGATAATTACGTAACCAACAGTGCATGAAAAACATGGATATTTTCCTGATCCTGTTCGAAGATATCCTTAACTTCCGATTAAATCCTTGCGAAGCTATAATCAGAGCAAAGCAATATATATAGTGCTTCGCATGTGCCTCTGAGGATGTGATTTAACATCAATTGTTTGGTGGGCACAACGCGCCTTGCACGACTCGCCCACAGATCACATTTCACATTTCGCCCACAGATCACATTTCTGATGGCTGCTTATGGCGCCCGTCAACTTCTAAACCATGGTTACGCTTTTGGGAAGACTTGGGTGCCATAAAGTGGTTATTAATCCTGTGACTAACAAGTGTCTATCAGGCGTGTCGGAAGTATGACATATGATATATGTCTGACCAAAAGTCGTGCGGCGAGCAATCAGTTGCGGATAGCTGAGAAGCTGAGGATAAAATGCACATTTGTATTAGGTACATGAGATTCTGTAGACTGGGTGGGATCTACTATAACTTATGTTTAAATCAGAATACTATATGCCAGTTAGAATAATGTTTGGATTTTTTTTGTTTAGTTATTTTGTTGAGTTGTGCGAACGCAATTTACGGTCGTGTGAGGAATGGCTACCCAGTTAATTCCTTAACTAGACGGTGGCATATTTTCATCGCCCTTATCTCACATGTCTCCTTCATGAACTCCGGGAAATTGCCAAGTTCTCAGCACTCGGAGGAGCGGTAGATTCGTGTCCACGTTACTGCTTACAGCTTACAACTCGCTCATCGCAACTGCGAGTGCAGCCTCCCAGGAAACATCCGTCCCGCGAATTCGGATTGTTGGTTTATAAAGTGTGACTGAAACCACGCTGCCGCTCTTCCGCATTGGAGAAATAGAACTTATAATGAATGACTTCAACTGTATCCAAACCAGCTCAACCTTCATGTGAGTTATGGACTGTATTTTTCTGTTATTATGCATTTTGTCATCGTCATAATGGCAACATATAATGTTCCATATCCCCTGACAAACGACTGAAGTGACAAATGAAACAATTCCCCCACCTCTACTCGGAAACACCAGTAGTTTTCACAATTTCGTTTTTTTTCCTTCCTCAGCTCGCCATCTCGTCATAAATTTATATACAGGTTTATGGGGTTTCGGGAAAAAGGAACCTATCAGTGTGTTGTGTAAGGAATATTGGGGAACAAGACTGTTAGCTAGGACTTGTTCTCGTTAACAGTAATTGACTGACATCAAGTTACCTATCGTTTGATAGACATTGAACAAATATTTGTTCGAACAGATATTCTAGTGCAGTGCGCTTTGTATTCGCGAGTAATTCGTTGATGTTTTAAGTGAGTTAGCATCACGGGCACCAAATGGTAGGCTAGTTGGCAAATTAATAGATAATATTTGCGTCCACACCCAGCTTACTTCCCCATCTTGCCTCCCTGTGAGTCTTTGCCGGTTGTCCTATTGAAGATTTTTTCAACTACTGAAGCACATATTTTTGTCGTTATATCAGACGTTCTCGTGATATTCAAGACTTTTCGTAAGTTCCCAACCACAATGGAGATTGGTTTCATGAGATGGAACGGAGTTGAAAAGCTATAACATTTTCGTTGGAGTTAAAAGGGCAGATTCCAGTGGTGCTGCGAAGCTTCACCCACTGACTGGATAAACCTAAATTGCATTGCGCTCAACTTTATAGATCTAATATTAGTATTATTATAACAAGACTGCTGCAAGATCAAGGCCCTCGCAGGCTATCGTCACCGTTTTTTATTCCCTTTTTTTTTATTATTTGTGTATGTGTGTGGGTGGGTTGGGTGTTGTATGTGTGTATGCTGTGTGTATGTGACAGCAGATTGGTTTGAGTTGGACTCGTACGAGCAAATCGGAGCTGTAAGCGCCGGAATGTGGTATTCGGTGTGTAGGTGCGCAGTAGGGCGTAGATGAACCCTATTTTTCTGTTGTAGTTTGGAGGTCATCTGAGGTCACTAGGGGTCAAAAACTAGAAATCTTGAATTCGCAATTTCTCAAGCATTCTAATCTTCACAATTTTCTAATTTGGTTCATCACATAGTAATGATAAGTACTTTGTTTCTACTGAATGTCATTTCGTTTTCAAGGTCATTTGTGGTTGTTAGGGGTCAGAAACTAAGGAGATGCCAAAATCCATGAATGACCTGGTAATCAGGCAATCTCACAAACCTTTCATGTCTTCAATGTGGTATCTGGCATGTAACATCGTGATGTGGTGTAGATGCACCCTATTTTCTCTGTTGTAGTTTGGAGGTCATCCAAGGTCACTAGAGGTGAAATATTGAAAATCCTGAATTCGAATTTCTGATGAATGCTGGTCACCATGATTTTCTTATTGGTGCATCACATAGTACCGCAAGCTCAAAAACTTTCATGTCTTCAATGTGTATCTGGCATGTAACATCGTGATGTGGTGTAGATGCACCCTATTTTCTCTGTTGTAGTTTGGAGGTCATCCAAGGTCACTAGAGGTGAAATATTGAAAATCCTGAATTCGAAATTTCTGATGAATGCTGATCACCATGGGTTTCTTATTGGTCTGCATCAAATAGTACGGTTAATTTGTGGTTGTATGGGTCAGAAAAACCCGGAAGAACGGAAGATGCCAACACCTGTGATAGATACCTCGTAATCAGGCAATCTCACAAACCTTTCATGTCTTCAATGTGGTATCTGGCATGTAACATCGTGATGTGGTGTAGATGAACCCTATTTTTCTGTTGTAGTTTGGAGGTCATCTGAGGTCACTAGAGGTCAAATAACGGGAAATCCGAAATCCGCAATTTTGATGAAGGCTAATCACCAAAATTTTCTTATTTGGACAGTCACATAGTAGTGATGAGTACTTGTACTCCACTGAATGTTATTCGTTTCCAGGCCATTTGTGCCGTTAGGGGTCAGAAACCCAGAGGATGCTGATGAATGAAAACCCATACACGGACCTTGTATCAGGTGGATCACAAACGTTGGTGTCATATCCAATGTTGATTGGCTTGGTTTGTACTATTGTGATGTGGCGTAGGTGAATCTTTTTTTTAAGTCACTAGAGGATGAAAGCTGAAAATCTCTTATTCATGATTCGATTCTACAACAAGTCCAAGGCATTAGAAATTGTTTTCGTTGGCCATCACTCTTCATTCCCCACCCCCCCCCTTGCCATTTCCACCCCATGCTCCTCCCCCATCCCCTGTCCCATGATCTTTGTATAACAAATCAATAAGGGTCCCCTCTTCCTTCTCCCACCTCCAAACACCTACCTCTCTCCGTCCGCCTCCTACATGAAAACAAATTAATATTAAGCGCGTTTTGCAACTGATCATGGTCTGATTTACCCGTTGACGGTTGTTCCCAACCCTTTTATCAATTTCATGTACAGGTAGGTACAGCCTCCCTGGAAGTTTTGTATCATACATGCATCTTGGTGGCATTATATGAGGAACACTTATGTGGATCAATAAAAGTAGATTTGACCATTATCACATTTCCCAGCAACACTCGATCCCCCTCCAACCACCCCTACATATGATCCCATTTCCCATCCACCCTGGTGTTCATGGTCTGATTGACCTGATTGTCATGGTTTACCCAAAAATTGTTAATTAACCTCACTTTTATAAATTTCACGTATGTAAACCTACATGCAGCATGGTGGTCTATATTAGATCACTTGTGGACATGTGGTGGATTGAAAAGAGACACTTTACCATATATTTATCCCATTTCTCTCAATTCCCCTCCCCGTCACCACCTCCCCCCTCCCTCACCTTGTCACATGATCTCTTATATGATAACAAATCAATAATATTATTCATGCAGCTTGGTGACAATATACTGAATCACTTATGTGGATCGATGAGGATATATTTTACCATATACTTGTGGATATCAACAGGAGAGTTTATCTGGTCAGTGGATGCTGAATGGGTTATCCCTCTGGCCTCTCCAATTAGTTTCTATTGTTGTAGGATCTGATGATGAAGCCAGGTTCATTAGCGATGTTTATGTATAGAGGGCGCTTCTGTGGTAAATGTGTGCTTAGGGTATGATACCAAGGGCAGTGAAAAAAATGACATGAGGCCTGGTAATCATAAAGCATGTATTATATTCATCTTTTTTCATCAGTTTTAATCAAAGGTGATCGACTATAAAGTTGCTGTCATTACAAATCTGTGACACTCAACTGTCTTTTAAACCATAGCTACCTTCACTGCCTCGGCTTAAGGTAAACTTATATTTGGGTTTTTTTACATTGCCTTTGTTTAAATTGTAATTATATCTGAAGATTGGCCTTGTCGATTAGCACATGGGCTGGCCTTTTGGTGCTTGGTAGGTTTAAAAAAAACCCAGCCTGTTACTGCCCCTACAAGCTGCGGATAGTATAGAATAGACCTGCAGTATTTCCTACCTGTCATAAGTGGCGACTGAAGGGGAAAACTTGGTAACACTCTTACAAGACACTATATAGCAAGCATGTGTTGGTGTTTCAACCTTCTTAACTACCTCGGGGGCCCCTACAAGCTGGGACACTCTAGAATAGACCGGTATTCCCCGCCTGTCATAAGAGGCGACTGAAAGGGAAAAGTATTCCCTACCTGACGCAAAAGGCGACTGAAGGGGAAAACTTATAACCTCTCACTATATAACATGCATGTGTTGTCGTTGAACATTTCGGCCAGACTAACACCACCAACCACATGAACCACAAACGCATCCAGGATAACCAACAAGTTCAATGGTTCAGTCCCACGATGGAACCCACAAGTCGTAGCAGGCGACTAAATAAATAAGGTCTTTAATCTTGTTCTGTCCATCAATAAATAGACATAGAAAAGCACACCGGAGAGGTCACCTGAATTTTGGTTCAGCCAACATAACACCCATTTCAGAGTGAAAGCGATGAGATACATGGCTTCTAAT
This sequence comes from Sclerodactyla briareus, assembly GCA_026419785.1. Lineage (NCBI taxonomy): Eukaryota > Metazoa > Echinodermata > Holothuroidea > Dendrochirotida > Sclerodactylidae > Sclerodactyla > Sclerodactyla briareus. Next base: position 110,118 of record JAODTK010005604.1, on the reverse strand, counting down.
TACCGCCCAGTTTCACTTACCTCTATCTGTAGCAAGTTGCTCGAACACATTATCCACTCGCAGATCATGGGTCATCTTGAAAATCACTCAGTCATAACAAATAAACAGCACGGCTTTCGTCGTAGCTATTCTTGCGAGACTCAATTAATCCTCACCTGTCAAGACCTTGCCAACTCTCTTGACATAAAATCTCAGGTTGATATGGCTATTATGGATTTCTCCAAGCGTTTGACACAGTGCCACATAAAAGGCTTCTTTCCAAACTCGCTGGATGTGGCATACAAGGACCCGTGTTGACTTGGGTAACAAGCTTTCTTTCCCAACGCACTCAAAGAGTTATGGTAAACGGTGAGAAATCAGGGTGGGCGAAGGTCATCTCGGGGTACCACAGGGAACAGTATTGGGCCCTCTCCTTCTCCTATTGTATATAAAAGATCTTCCAGATGGCATCAGCTCCTCTGTGCGTCTCTTTGCTGACGACTGTGTCTTGTATCGTGAAGTGAGGAGTGAAGATGATTCGAATATGCTCCAGGATGATCTAAATGAGTTACATGAATGGTCAGATTAAATGGCAAATGAAATTTAACACTGATAAATGTTTTATCATGACATTAAAACCAGCCCAGATCTCGTGGATCACCGTACCCACACTGGGTGGCAAAGTATTGTCTGTGGTGGACCACCATCCTTATTTAGGGCTTACTCTTTCAAACAACCTCATGGAATACTCCACATACGAAAAACATTTGTGGTTGTAAAGCTAACAGATCCTTGGGATTTATCCGTAGGAACCTTTACTCCTGTAATCAAACAACAAAGCTTGAGGGCCTGACAGATCACTTGTCAGACCGCTGTTGGAGTACGCTTCCTCAGCCTGGGTCCTGTATACAAAAAGAATATAGACCTATTAGAATCTGTCCAGAAAAGAGCGCTCTCTTTATCACACGCGACTATATCTCTAGAGCCCCTGGGTGTGCTACCCAGATGGTTAATAGCCTGGTTTGAATCCCTTGAAGTCCGCAGAAAAACAAGACGACTTTCTATTTTTAAACAAGCAAGCTTAGGTCAATTGTCCCTGCCCATAAGTCACCGCTTACAACCTGTCCGGCGTCAATCACGGCACACGCACCGCAATTCATACACCATCATTGCGACAAACAAAGATTGCTACGAATACTCATTCGTACCAAGAACTGTACGAGACGAACGCACTGCCATTCAGCATCGTATCCATTGAGGATATAGACAGTTTCAAGACAGCATGTGGGCGACCATCTACACTTGGCTTGGAGACGGGACTAATTTGTTTTATGTTGGGCTGCCACCCCCATCCTGGTCGTTTTGCTCCTAGTGGGAGCGTTGGCCAGTATCTCTACCAAGTACCAAGCACTACAGGTACAAACAAAAAATATGGCAAGGAATCACAACGCACAGTTGCGTTCTCGTTATTTCAATTTCTCAGCTCCATACAAACTGACCATTAGTTATCCACCGAACCAATAATAGTCCTCACCAACAGCTTGTTGTCACAAACGCATTTGACGTCCTCAACTAACTATTAGTTATCACTTAAGCATTCATAGTCAACACCGCGCATTTTGTTGTCAGCAATACATAATTTCCGTCGTCGTCAACTAATTGTTAGTCAACACCTCCATTATAGTCATCAGCGCAGAGTTTGTCGTCACTAACGAACAATCGTCGTCGTCAGCTAACCTCCAGTTATTACCTTGCCATTCACAGTTATTAACCACTTAGTTTGTTGTCGCCAACACACAATTGTCGTCCTCAATTACCATTAGTTAACAGATGACCATCATTAGTTATCACCCCACAGTCTGATGTCAGCAGCACACATCGTCGTCGTGAACTACCCATTAGTTAACACTCAAGTTTTTACAGTCATCACCACACGTTTGTTTTCACCAACACTCAATCGTCGTACTCAACCAACCATTATATATCGCCTAATCATCCACGGTCATCATCGCACAGTTTGTTGTCACTAACGCACAGTTACCGTCCTCAACTAACAATAAGTTAACACCTGAGATCACAAGTTACAATGTTCGTCCTTGAAAACCAGCTGATCACCACACAATCGTTTAACGCCATAACCGCCAGGTTAGCTGTCACCAACGCATCATAAGATTGTTGTCACCAACGCATGATTGTCACTCTCGACTACGCTCTAGTTATCACCTAATCATTCATAGTCTTCATCACACAACTAATCCGTTGATTACCACCAAACCAGTTATCACCATGGTCACTGGGTAGTGTAGTCATTACAACGGTGATGTCACCCCACAAAGTTTGTTTTCACCAACGCACATTTTTCGCCTTAACCATCCATAGTCATTCACTAAACAGTTTGTAGTCTTAACGGCACAATTGTCGTCCTCAACTGACCATCAGTTTTCATCTAAGCTTTTATAGTCATCCCCACACAGTTTGTTGTCAACAACACCTCAACTAACCCCTAGTCATCACCAAACGTTCACAGTCAACATCACACAGTTTGTTGCCCTCAACACTCAATTGTCTCCGGTCATATTGGTTCCCCGATGATACATTTACACATCGGCTTCCAAGATATGTCAGGTGACCTGCCATTTTCGTTCGGCAAATTGAGATGGCCCAAAGGAAGCAAGGGGACGTCGAGGAATGCTGATCTGAAATTTTCTGTAAACGTGGTAGGTGCTATTCATTTCCTGAATAAAGACGGTTCCTGAGCAGTGTTTCAAGAGTTTCGATCCTAACGAAACTACCGTACCTTATACAACTTTCACGTTATACGGTTTCCACTATTGCAGACTCTTGTCTTCAATTATGGAGAAAGAAAACACTTCACGGGCAACCAACCTACCGGAAGTGAATTGATTGAGGTTCGCCTCACCAGGTTATCGTTTACACCAGAAGTGCAAAAAAAAAACATGCACTAACACCGTACATACACGCTGACGCACAGAAATTCATATTCCTTTTTGCTTCCAAGAAATCCAAACATGGAACATCGTCGATCGCATGTGTGGCGACATTCCACCCCTGGAATATTGCAGAAGCAGTCCTCGATCACGACGTAGGCAGTATATCGCTGCTCCTAATCATGCATTGACATGCGACAGAATGTAACGAATAAACGAGATTTAGTATGGTTGATATTCCACTAACACAATACACGAGCGGAGAGTTTACACAAGTCACGCGGCCAACGTCATTTTCTAAAGAGTTAACTATCAGGAACGAACTAACGAAGGTAGGGTTTCACTGGGAGAGATTATGCACTATGTGGGTAGGCGTGTAAACCCTTCATTCGTGTTGGTGGAATATCACCGAACTTCAACTTACAAGTAAGCCTCGTTCATATGTTATATTCCACTATCACAATACACTATGAACGACGGTTCCACGAGACAATTAAAGCGCTGTTCTGCGATTAACAGTGTTGTAGTAAACTAAAGCACTAATGGTGCTGTAGCTCCAAGCGCACACATGTACCAAGACAAATGTACAATTCTGTGATAAATGTTCAAGATCATAAGGCCAGAAGGCAGTTGTACCCCTGTAACAGACTTGACCTTGATCTTCATATAGCCAAAGATGTCTTAGCAGTCAATAAACTTGCCACATGATTAGCCCCGGCCCCAGGGTCCACACTTGGCCTTGGTCTGACTACATGGACTACCCCGAGGAAACGCTATAGAGAACCATCTTTGACCGCATGTCAGCACTGTGCACCAAAAGGAGAGGAGAAGCATCTTGGGTAATTACACTTGAATGGGCCCAAGTGCCCACACTGGGCCTCGGGTCCTGAATCCATGGGCCCCCGGAAAGATGAATATTAGACCATCATTATGACCGAACATCAGAACTTTGCAGCGAATTTGCAGGAGATACAAACTTTTGTGCTAACCCATATAATGCCCTAGGGAGAACACGGGCCTTGGGCCACATACCAGAATACCCCTGGCCCTCTACCCAGAGACCCATTACAGTTACTTTGTGCATTTCAAGCAAATAGACCAAAATTCCTGAACACCCTGAAGGTACGGCTGTTAGAAAGCCATCTTTTGACCGAACATCCGCAATGTGCACCACATTTGTGGGAGGAGAAATATTTGAAGTTATACAGATGATGGCGTATATTGCCCCTCCAACAACCTTTGACCTTGACCTCATGTCTCATGGATCAAAAAAAACATTGACGTCACATCTCCTCAGGAAAGACTATTTAGGCTGGCTTGAGCTAAGAATGACCAATTGGGGGTGAAAAGACAACTTCACACAATGGCCTATTGTGACCCTTACGAACTGTGACCTTGACCCTTCACAAAGTCAAAGATGCCCCAGCAGTCAATGAACTTTGTACTCAGATTGGCTAACATCTATCAACGAATGACCAATCGGGGTCCAAAAAGGCAATTTCATCATCAACACAATGGCTGATGGTGCCCCTCTAATGACATTTGATCTTACTTAGCATGGTCAAAGATGTCCCGGCAGTCAATGAACATTGTAACTTACCATCCCTCAAAGAACGACCAACTGGAGGTAAAAGTCAATTCACACATGGCTTTGACTCCTTGATGATCTTTGACTTGACGCACAGGGCAAAGATGTTCCGGGGGTCAATGATCATTGTGCCTAAGTTAGGTCGACAACCATCGAAGAATGACTGTTTGGGATCCATAATGCTTCTTTTCACCGAATGTTACTGTTTTAACTCTAGTGGCATTATACAAGGCCGCATCCAAAATCTGTGAACAAGCTGAAGATCACTGCCCAAGGAACATCATGACATAGTTTCGAAATAATCAATGCATTTTATAGGAGAAAATGCATTTAGAAATTTCACACCTAATGTGCGGTTTTAATGACCTCTAACATTGACCTTTGAATGGTCAACAATGTCCCAGAGGTCATTAAACACTGTGTCCGAGTTTAGCATGCACCAAAGAATGCCTTTTTGGAGGCCCACAATACTTCTTTTCCCAATGTTACAGAATAAACATTGCATCCAAAATCTGCAAACAAGCTGACAGACTCACCATCCAAGAACAATATCACTTTCCAGAGAATCCGCAAGTAGGAAAGAGGATGTGTTTTCATATCACAAGTCAATCAAGACATTATCTGCATGGGTTATACACAGCAAAGCTTTCACACCCAGTTATATGATCAATCAGCACAACCCATAGTAATTCAAGAAGCTTGTGGTGAACAAGAGCCTGGCAGCACGTCGAAAATACGATCATGAATCTGACAATTACACCCTGCCCAACGTTGCTACTGCCTTGAAATCATTGTACAGTACCTACTTATTTTCACTACATCACATGATGCGTTACCCGGAACACCATAAGAATGGGGGGGGTGGGTGGGGGGGGGTAGCAGTAACCAAGCCATTTTCACAGGACATCGTTAAGTATCTAGAAATAGTTCACTGGCAGCCATTTTTTGTCTACAAGAATTATGGGGAAGATGTCAAATCACCCTTAAAGTACCTGAAAACCATGTAAAGGCAAACTAGGACGATAAAGGGAACTAACTCAAGAAAATTAGGATGCAATTTGGCAGCAATCCAATGCTTCTTTAGCAGAAGAGGCAATTTGTGATTGACATAATGGACCACTATGCCCCTATCAACGACCTTCTACTTGACCTCCATATGGCTAAGGATGTCCACGTGCCATAAACAATATATACCTTTTCAGTGAAGATTCAAGAACGAATGAAGCCTTCGAGGGAAGAAAACGGCAAAAGTTAAAGATGTCACTGTTTGAACCTTCATGACCTTAGACGAGATTGAATCAAAAGTCTGTGTACAACCTGAAAGTAGCACCAACCCAAGGAACATTATGACATGCTTCTCAAGAAAATCTGATGCACTTTGAGGAGATACATTTTGAAATTTCGCACACATTGGCCCATTGTGCCTTTGTGTCTTTGAAGAGTCAAAGATGTTCTAGTGGCCGATGAACATTGTATCCAAGTTTCGTCAAAATCCATCCAAGATCGAGCGAACACAGGCCGAAAAGGAAAGCCAAATGTTGGACGCAGTGGAAAATTCTGGAATGCCATGGCTGATTACAATAGCTCAACCAGCCTAGCTGGTTTGAGCTAAAACAAACGACACCAATGTTCCGATCACAGCAGTTTGATGTTTCTGTTACGATCATTCGTCTACTTAAATAACTTAGAATACTGCATTGACACAACTTGAAGATGGCCATTGCATACTGTAATGTACACCTATGTGTTTCCCCCCCCATAAAAAACCATGCAGCAAACGAGTTTACATGCTGCTGAACGGGTTTGCAATAAAACTTAGCAAACGTTAACTCAGAAGACCAGTCGCCTTCTCAAGCATATATCGGTGGGCGCCCTCTTGTTTCGCGCGGCTGATACTGCTGCGGCCCTTGTGCTGTGGGCCGAGTAGAGGCTTGTGTCTATTTCAGCAAGTCTCATAACTGTGCAGATCCACTAGTCAAAGTGTTTTTTGATAATACTCCAGTGTTGTGACATAGCTAATAAAGTCTGAGCGGGCGTTTTATCGTGCTTGTATTTTTTTTTTTTTTTTTTTTTGGGGGGGGGGGGGGCGATTTTGAATCAAGATGGCTATTAATTGGTAGTGATAAGAAGCGGTCATGGACTTGATTTTTTGTTAGATTCAGGTCAGATAACTTTGTGGCGGCTTAAGGCAAGTTCCAAGAATACTATAAACATTTCGGCATTTGCTGGTTGTTTGAACTGATCCATTTTTCATTCATTGCCGAAGGCAAAAAAGAGATCTATGCGGTCAGCCGTGCGTATGTATGTGTGTGTCTGTGTTCCTATGTGTCTCTGTGTATGCGTGTGTGTGTGTGTGTGTGGTGTGTGTGTGTGTGTGTGTGTGTGTGTGTGTGTGGTGTGTGTGTGTGTGGTGTGTGTGTGTGGTGTGTGTGTGTGTGTGTGTGGAGGACACGGTAATCTAACAAAACTCGAACAGGTATCAATTTCAAGTTTAGGCACGTGGGGTCGGTCATGTCCGCGAGGATTACCCATTGTTTTTTTATTGCCAGTTCAAAGTCATTCAAAGTCTCGACAGAGCAAAGTTTAAAAACCTTGTCAGAACGATATCTAATGATGACAAGTATCTGTTTAAGTCATATTTAGGTAGTAGGTTGCACAATGTGAGGAGGAATCCTGTTGTTCTTGGTGTCAGGTCAAGGTCAATTGGACGGTCCCCAAAGGGTAACCCTTTTATATTTGGCAACGGAACATTTAGAGGGATGTTGTGTAATGGAAAGCGTCTGTTCGTTCTCGGGAATGGCATTTGGTGATCTACTTGACCTCATTTGACTATTTGACTTCATTTGACCGATGACCCTGTGACCTTGGGGTCATGGCCACTGAAGTACTAAGCCACTCAATCAATAATACAGCCACTGACCTATGTCATAAATCTCTCATTCTCAACAGGTGTTTTTCCAAGTCAACTAAAAATTGCTAAAATCATTCCTATATTTAAAGCCACAAATCATTCCGGGGTAGGCTCCAATATAGGCCAATTTCACCCCTCCCAACAAGTTATTGAGCGTTTAGTCTACACTCGCCTATACAAGTATGTGAGTATAACATAATATTCTTTCCTCGGATCAGTATGGGTTTCGCAAAAAAACATTCAACATACATGGCAGCATTACAATTTATTGACAAAATTTCAATAGGCTTAGACAATCGGCTAACTACAGAAGCTCTTTATTGACTTCTTCTTATCTAGAGCTTTTGATACAATTGACCACAGCATTCTTCTAGGTAAAATGTTTAGTTACGGCGTACGTGGTGTAGCCCACATAGGTGGTTTTGACTAGTTGTGTCGGCGAGCCACAAGGTTCAAGTCTTGGTCTACTATTCATCGAATATGAATGATTGCTCAATTTTAGAGAGGCCAAAAGTCCATTCTTTTGGCAGATGCTATCAGTCTTTTACCAGAAAACCAATTTAACGTGAGGCTCTCAATGATGTAACTACGGAATTACAAACGTCAATAAGTGAAAGCCAATAAATCTCTAAATCATTCGAAAACAAAGCTCGTGATTTTCGATAATAAGATTAGTAACACTTAAGGATATATCGGCTTCAGATGAACAGTTAATTAAGCAATGCCACATGCAGAGTTCTTGGCATAATAATAGATGAGTAATTGACGGCACTCATATAGAGAAATGATTACTAGGATTGCAAGTCAAGGGCTATCTGAACAAATGAAGGAGGTTTTCCCCAAGAACACCCGTTAGCCCCTTTATAATACACTTGTGTCCTTCATCTCATCAATTATAGTCTTCTTGTATTGGGTCGAACCCATAAAACTTAAGATTGGCATTATTATAGGACAGGAACATATAGTTCGAAATGTATGCACTGCCCCTTACAGAAGTTCTACTGTCCCTCTTTAGGGACGCTCAGGTGCTCAACATTTGATTTGTATCCGATACCAACGGGGAGTTTTTTTTCGCTATAAATATAATGAGGGTGCACATCCAAGCGTCTTTAACGACTACTATTTACCAACTGCGAGTACATGCATTCAATACACGCAATATACATAATTGAGTTCAACCATACACGACAGTCCAAAACAGGAATACAACTCGCATAACTGGTCCACATATTTGGAACGTTAGGGACTATGATTTGAAAAGTGTTAATTTCTATCACCACTTTGAAAAAAGATATTTCAAAATCAGCTCGTATGCAATATGGGATTAGGTGTTGGGCGAATCTATAATGAATGCTGATAGCAATATTTATGATTTGCAAATTCTCCTGCAGCAATCCTTCTTTGACTCAATGTCTTTATTCTCATTCATTCTCATATTTACTCCTGTTCACTATCTGCCGCACACCGCGAGGCTTCTGAGATTGCACTATTGTATATTTGTCATCCCCCCCCCTTCGGGACCCAGACTAGAAAAAGTCTTCCTGACTGATTTTTGACTTACCGACGACCTGACGTATTATATTATTATTCCTTCCAAAACCTCATAGCCTCATAACCACTCTATCACAAGCTATTCCACAGTTATGTTTGCTGTAAAATGGTGAAACAGCGAACGAAAGCACTGATGCTATTTCAAATCTTTATATATCTTCCCAACGAAACTCCTAGAGGGCTGGGCGTAAGGGAGAACTGTGTCGCCTGTGCATACTCGTCTAGTGACATGACTTTGACTCCCTTCGACATTTTGACCGAATCATGAACCAATGACGGTTTTTTGTGACATTCTGGGTTTAGTTCTTCGTAAGACTAGACTTGTCGTGTCGCAACAACCAATAAGTCAATTGGACTTGAACGTAATAAAAAACACTTCTATCGCACGCTATCCATAAGTTATGTCCTCTGTGAGTTAAAACAGCTTCGAATGAATCAGATGATTTCAGTTCGGCATTGACTTTCGCACTGCCAACATTTTTGGAGGACTAGCATAGAAAGAGGTTGCCTCGTCTTTGGTAACCTTAGACCAAATTATACATGCACACACAAAAGTGGAAAATGCCGCCCCACCAAAACGTCAACGTAAATCTTCCACTAGGATCCCTGAAGTGCCCAGTGCCAACTTCGCGGTTATTTTGTTAACCACATGTCCAGTCAAGAACACACAATTATACTTGGACATGGTCACTATAAGTCTTTCTAAAGTTTATTGATTCATTCAACTCACAGAAAAAAAAAAAAAAAAACTAGGTATAGCCACACTCATATCCCAATCTATGTAGACTTGTGAAACAAAGGTCATTTGTTCACCCAGAACCTTCAGTACAACTTTTGTTGATAAGTGGGGAGGTTGCCATTGAGCTTAGACGTAGGGAATATCCCCCACTTTCAACATAATCCCCTCTCCCACCACCGACAATTTATTGTCTGATTTTGTTGGAGGGCCCGATCGGGTATGCTTACATTTGTGAGGTATCAAGGAATTCCCCATATAAGAAATCTTGGAAAGGGAGATGGAGAAGAGGAAGGGACATCTGTGTGTCGGGCACCTTGGCTTCCACTATCTCTCTCCCACCTCATTCGCCCATCAACTGGAGCAATCCGCTCAACAATCGCAGTATTGACCGTAGGTAGTGTATATGGCGAGGTAAAAATTTGCAATCGCGGAGTGCATACCTTGGGTGCCAGAGTGGCCACTTCAAACGAATTCTGTTGTACAGTCACAGAAGGCAGAACTCTAAAATGCCCGTTCTCAACTAAACTTTCGCTGTAGAGGAAGAATCTCTGTGTCACTGCTATAGCACAGCCAGAATAGAAGTTATCACGCTGACATATTCCCTCTACGGTATGTCGTTTCATATATATATATGTATATATATATATATAATATATATATATATATATATATATATATATATTATATATTATTATATATATATATATATATATATTATTATATATATATATCTATATATATATATTATTTTTTTTTTTTTTTTTAATGGTTGACCGGACTCACTGGAAAAAAAAGTGGGGGGGAAGGGGGGAGTTGAAATCGTTCAAAATGGCGGCAGTTTGAAAAAGTTTGAGAACCACTGCTTTAAAACATCTATTACAGTCTCTCAATGTAAGCTCGGTGTGACCATGGATTAAGGACGGGACCATAATTTTTTCTGAATTTTGCATATGGATGGACTAGGATTGTTAGATTTTTAGTTTGCAAGAACAAAGTGACTGTTAATGGGGTTTGTCCTACAAGAGTACAAGTATATTACACCATAGTGTAGTTGTTGATGATGAAGTTGAGAGCCAGAAGGTGATAGCTAAAGGCAACTGGGAGGTTGTATTCACTATAACCAACTTCCTAGGTTTCCGACTTCCTCCTAATTCAACATATTGGCCTTTAGATCGACAGCCATGTACACCCCGATTTGTTAATAACTGGACCCTCAATTTGGAGACCGTTAATTATGTGAATATTTTACAGCTTTATGGGTTCAATTAATCGTTGGTAGTAAGAACAATCATGACTCGTTTATATCTAGCAAATTCTGCTGTGCTACGCAACATCAAAGGGCTTGAGTATTACTTATCATTAAAACCTACGCATTGCCAACTGTCAATTCCAACCACAGTTGTTGCACTTCCTGATTTTTATAGTTCACACCATTACCGTAGATTGTACAGTGTGCCGCTATACCATGCCCCTCCGAGACTTCACTGACTTGTGACTTGGACTTGGACTTGCATCAAATGACTTGCGACTTGACTTGGACTTGCATTTTTCCAATTGACTTGTGACTTGACTCGGACTTGCACCAGCTGATTTGCGACTTGCCGTGGACTTGAAGAAAGTGACTTGTCACCACCTCTGGTTCTACCACTGAAATAGTTAGGAAGTGACAATGATAGTATTGAATATAGTGTGAGTCATCAAACATCAGCATCTTTCTCAGCAGCTGCCTACTAACAAACCTTCCCTAGTTCAGTAGTTGCTATATAGCTCAAGGGTACATAATGATCAATCTAGATGTTGTTATATTTTCACTGTTTTGAAAGGAGCATGGATTGCTGCAACGTTCAATGGAGATGCCCTATTGTCACTGCTTTGAAAGGAAGCATGGGTTGACATGTCATGACTAATGAACAGGGATGACATTCACTACATCATTTTTTTCCCCACAAAAGTGGGACACGTACAGGTCCTACAAGATCCCTTTGGGGCACGTGGCTATTAGTCACTGTACTCAAATCCTTGTTGTAGTCTTTGTCCGTGAGTTTTCAAGTCGGCTTTGAAGAGAGTGGTAGAAATAATATCTCATCCTTGCAGTAATTTTCCAATCTCCTTTCAAATAATTGAAGGCTGGTAGAGGAATATCAGGGAAATATTCATTGTTACTACAAAAATACACAAGCCAATGCACAGACATTGTATGGTTTTCAAGTTACTGTCCCTCATGTGTGACGATTCACATTCCTCTATTAGTGATGATAACGATAAGAACAGGAGATTAAATGTGTGATATATTATTTCTTTCATATATGGCTGGTATGTCTGGTGAGTGCAAGGTACATGATTCTGCTGATGAATCCTGCTGGTGAATATCGACAGAGAACTCTTTCAGAGAATAAATGAAAGGTCCTATTTGCTCCTACTTTTCCCATCAAAATTCTACTTTTCTCCACTTCTCGACAAATTTCCTACCTACTTTTTCTCCTACTTCTTTTATGGAGCCCTGTTGCATGCCTGTATACTGAAAACAGAACAGATTTCGAAAATTCCCAAAATTTGGCCAAAATAATTCCCCCCACCTAAAATCCACATATTTTTTATATTTTCGGCGATTGCTGAGAAAAGTTGTAATTTGAGCCTTTTTACATTGCTACAAAGTTTGCAATCATTCAGCCCTCGAAATCAGCCAACTATCTTGAAAAATACTGAAAAATTCGTAAAATTGACAATCGACCCAAAATTCGCTTTTTTGTGCCTCTAAAGTCCACATTTTGATAGTTTCCACTTTATTCTGAGAACAAAGATGTGTGTTGTGACTTATCAAGTGTGCGCAAAATTTGACTTTGTTCAGCCATCCAAAATGGAGATATTTGCGCAGAAAAACCATCAAACAATTCTGACGGACACGCAAAACACACACACCACACCACACACACGCCAGCAAAAAACGGAAACTTTCGCAAGGGCACCTCATTGCGGATCACCCGGCACCCACGGGTACCCCCACCAATGGGTATCGGCAAGGGGATAGTACATAACCACCACTATGGTTACCATAGCAACGTTGAGATGGCAACTAACAGCAGTAAATATAGGTGATGAAAGGGCAAAGTACTACAATATCTCATCTGGCGCTTCGGGACCGATGAGATAAAAAAAATACATCTTCTCAATTCAGCAGAAGTACTGGTTCTGTCTTGACATTCTAATGAGAGGTTGTCTTTAACTGCAACCGGGTGAGTTTCTTCATAAAATCGAGTCCTTGGTTCAGTCTTAAAGCGCAAGACGCAAAGTTAAGCATAAACAGGTAGAGAAGAAAACTGCTGCGAGGATTGCCTGTATATTTGTAAAATAAGGCCCGGAAACTCCTGCCTCTGACTCGAACTATATGGTTTTATGTTGCTCTGACTATATAATTAATAGGATAATTAGAGGAGAGGATCGCATTATGATTGTCACTGAATAATTGAATAGTTTATACAACATAAAATCGAAAGTAAGTAAAAACGAATTTAAGAGTTCTTTCATACGTTTTCGAGTGGTATTTATGAATAGGGATAAAAACGAGGGTGTCGGTCTTCGTGATTTAGGACTTCTGAAGACGTTCATCGTAGAGGCAAAAACACCTCGCCTTCGGCACGCGGACCGTCATCATCGGTCCTCACACACTGCAAAAAAGACCTCGGCACCCAAGTAAATATCCCTAAATATCGACCATACGTTCGAGAACTCACACCGGGCTGCTGTGACATTCAGCGGTGTGTTCCCAATATTTACTCTAGTTCTTTCGATAGTCACCGCTTCTCGATTATCTTCTTGCACATAACATGATTGCAGCACTTTTATGTTCCAAGATTTATATCGTATTTATAAATATGTACTCGTATGTATTTATACTGGATTTCAATGAACCGTGAAACTTGACACTCATATTTTTGTTCCAACGAAACACTAATGATACAACAATACGATCACGTCTTCAGTCGGTGAAGGCAGTTTTAACAACTTGCCAGATCCCGCACGGAGCATCGCGAGAGGAGGCGGCGCCGATGTCTTTGTAAAATCCGAGTATGTCAAGCTTCTTCACTTTTCACACGTTCAAGCTGTTAAACACTAATGTGCACGTGACTTCTGGAGTAGTACGTCTTGTTGTAATATACCGATCACCGCCAAAGTCTCTCTAAGAGTTCTCACCTTACCTTGCATCATTGTTCTTCCTCAAGGACGTTTGTTGAATACTCGGGACTTCAACATCCAAGTCGACGTTTCTGACAATGCGTATGCAAAACCGTTCCTTGATCTCCTTCAATCTCTGACTGGAACCACCACTTAATGCCACATATACCGAGTCTCATTATTACCAAAGAAACTGTTTGCCACCGTCCGATCACTCCTCTATTCACCTCACCGTCCACCCTGTCTTTTTCCCCAGTACTCTCAACCTTAACACATACCCTCTTAGTTTGAATGATATCGACATCGACGTCCTGATGAGGAGAGACAGATAGTCCCTCTTTGTAATATCACATCCACCCCCTTCCGATGGAAGCGTTTCGACTTGAGCTAGCATCCATCATCGGATGACCGACCTCGCCGCTCCTCCTTTCACAACATCCATCCTTGGTAAACCTAGGGCTGGCCAAAACCTCCGCAAGCTGATAAGAATATGCGTTTTATTGGGGCTCGTGTCCCGAAGGGATTTCAAATTAGCTTGGGTAAACCAAACCTTCGAGAGCCAACAGTGACGAACTAAGTGCTCTTGGTAGCATAATGATGCGGTTCTAACTTTGTAGGACCTTAGCGCTACCTTTGATAGCATTGACTGCAGAATACTGCTGCGGGGGCGGCTTCATCGATTTGGTTTATCCTGGCGTAGCATTGACTGGATCAGTTCCCATATATCGTACAGAACACAGCGAGTGTCTCGCAGGGCTCTGTTTTAAGACCAGTCTTGCTTAGTTTATTCACGACCCCTCTTGAGGACATCATACTTCGCTATGAGCTGATATCATACTCCTATCCAATAGACCAGCCAGTTTGTGTCCTAGTAGAAAGACACAACCCCCCATCAGCAAGGTGGGATCTTCGGCGCTAAAAGTTCTGTCTTCCATCCATATTAGTAGTGCCGACATTGCTTCCTGTATTAGTGCCCATAATCAGGGTGTCGCAATTGACTAGGTAGTCGCAATGTCGACTCGTCGAAATTTACAAAATTAGTAGCACCCTGACATACCTTCCTTATATCACACTTGGACTATAATAATAATAATAATAATACTAATAATAATAATAATAATAATAATAATATAATAATAATATAATAATAATAATATAATAATAATAATAATAATAATAATAATAATGTTATGAAATGCCTATATAGCACTTTACATATATAATAATATCTCAAAGCACTTAAAAAGACAATCCCAACGCAATGAAGCACAGAGCCCAACTATATAACACATCACAACACTGCTTGTGTCGGACATCTGGGAATCTTTCGTGAACAGGTTCGTCTTCAGATTAGATTTGAAATTACCCACCGATCGGAGCGACTGTGGTAAGCGTTTTTACAAAACGCGGCGTACATGCACACAGCTAGAAAGCTCCCCCTCCCTCTCTCTCCCTCTCTCTCTCTCTTACTCTCTCCGTAGAACTTTGAATTACAAGTTGATTGGTAAATCGCTGGTGCATTCGAGCGAAGCGCGCGCCCATGTTATGGACAATTTGTTAAATAATGTGAGGCAGAGAATTTTGAATTTGATGCGTTGCGGAATTGGCAGCCAATGTAGTCCATACAGAATATGTTCGTAATATGGTTTTTCTTTGTTGTTTGAGAAACAGACGAGCAGCGGAATTTTGGACCAATTGGAGTTTCTAGATTTGAGCGAGAGAAAAACGATAGCACCCAGTATCCAATAGCACATGGAAGAAACAACGGCGTGTCTTAGTTTTCGTTTGATGAAAGGACTGGATGACTACACACCAAATTTGAAGCTGATTAGCCCTGGTCGAGGATGCTACGAATTTTGCCAATTTTTCAAAGTGCAAAAGTCGCAAACTTGCATGTGTTGGCACATGAGGTCACACGTACACCCATATTAGGAGCACTGTTAGAGGGAGCAATGCTGACATCACCAATCTGAATACCACGGTGGGAGGCAGAGGATCTGGTGCCGAACTAGAACATAAGTGAATGACTTCGGCCTTCGCATCGTTCAGAGCAAGCATATTATTGCGCATCTATTGACGGAATTCATCAATGTATGGTTCGATCTTACCGATAGGAGTGGTCCCTTCCATACAGGTGATATACCTGATTTCATCACATATGGCATATAGTTTCCCTTGTGGAGAAGTATATGTCCCGAGACGGGGCTGTGTATAGACTAAGCAGGACTGGTCCCAATACCGGGTTGTGTGGGACGCCGCGATCCCAATGTTGTGTTCTGCCTAGAAGGTAAAATCTGAACCAGTCAATGGCAACGCCGCTTATTACCAACAACGACGCTGCCGCATGTGAAAGAGAATCTTGGGTCCACCAGTATCACAAAAGCAGCCGCTTAGGTCACAAAAATGACAATAACATCATCGTGCTTTTCAAGAGTCAATAAGCACAACATAATTGACTCTGAGAGAGCAGTCTCAGTACTACGGCCTTCCTAATAAGATGACTGGCCACTTTGCGTACAAATCATTTTGTCTTAGGTGCAAATTTATCTGACCAAACCACTGTGATTTCCCAAAAGTTTGGACCTTACAGTAAATTGGAAATCGGCCAAGAAGGTTGGCGTCAAAACAACACTTCTACACGTACCTGTTGCAGGGATCAGAAAATGTGCCCATATTTCAATGATAGGTTTATTATATCAATTAGTGTTCGAACTTCCTCAGAGCATTATTTGAACAGCACGTCTGGAGGGGTCAAGCGAACACGGTTATTGGCAGACAAGTCTTGATAGATCTGAACGAACTCTGCATCTGCATCCGCATTAACAATCGCTCGTATTGGTAGTCCGCATGTTGCAGTGTTCAACAGTTCAACAGTGTACGCATCCCGGGATGACCTAATATTTCCCTGTCGATATCTAGTTCTGACGACCATTTTCTTTCCATCTTGCAGGGGTCTCTGCGAGCTTCAATCAACTGCTCGGAAAACCATGCCACTTTTCACTTATCTGGATAGATTTCGTGACGATTGAGCGAGGTCAATAATGATGAATATTAGCTCGGGGTTGTATCGATTACCCGTCGGAAGTTGGAAACGTTGGTTTCGTCAAGGAACGTGGAAGCACAGACAGGGAAGAACCCACTCTCGTGAAAATGCCTTTGGGTTACCATTATGTGTTGGGTTACCGGACCTAACCCTAGCGACATGTGGTAAGGCATTCCCGCAGTCTCGGGAAAGACCACACCTGGAATTACGTCCAATGCCGATTTTAGTGTTACTAGCTAGTTGATGAATAGTGAGTGCATTCGAGCAAAACGTTCTCCCCATCGTATGTGTAGTTAACAGTTCCCCCAGGTGAGCCTCGCCATATTGTGGAGGATTCCGACGTGAGGTAAAGAATTGTGGAGACGCGCAGAGGACTTCTGGATTTGACGCAGGTTAGGGCAATAGCTGAACTCATTCATCAACAACATTACCCTTGACTGACTGGCTGCCGTCCGATCACTCCTCTGTTCAAGTCACCACCGAATTGTCTCGTCCGCCAGCCGGTACGATCCAACGCCCCTCCCATAAATTAATGGTATCCGATGTTAGTATCCCGACGAGGAAGATTCAATTGTCGATACTTGTTCTGCTTTGAATAGTATATCTGCCGTATATTTTTGTGTCATTTCACCTTGCGTAAAGCGCTTCGGGATAAATTACTGTTTATTATTCATTCATTTTTTCTCACCACCTTTTCATTGTTTGGATGTAAGTACATATTTACACTACTCGGACTTCATGATCCTACGGCTCCTGGAGGTCCATACTCGTCTAATGATGTGGACGCTTCCGAGGATGGCTTGTTTGGTAAATCGCCTGATGTTCTGGCTTCCAGATATCTTCTGTAGGAGCCCTTCTGGGTTCAAGATAACAGCCCAGTGCCTCCACTACTTCGACTAGAACATCCCACGAGTCCTCTTTTATTCCAGCTCGGGCCCCGGGATTTGTCATCTTGTCTTCCTCTCTGCTTCTGATGTTTGTGATCTGATCTTGATCTGTCCTTCTGATCCTTCAAAGACCACGAGATATGGCCTCCTCGCTGTAATTGGTCTGTCCTCCGCAGCTTAAAGTCGTACAAGATCTTGACTTGACTGATCACTATCACTGTCGCAGGATAATGCAGCCACGGCTGCTCTGAGACCTCTATTTCGTATTGTTTGCAACTTTATTTGTGGGACTAAAGCACTACTACCCGTGGCTTCTCCGGGCATCCTGCCACCGTGTGGTTCACTGTTTTCGACGTCTGCACTATCATTCTGCGCAATTCTGCCACTTGCTGTCTGTTGTATTGTGGATGATCCTGGCCCTGTGGCATTATTGTTCAGGTCCTGGTCCTGTGCAGCTGTGATCAGTGGCTTGCGTTTTTGCTTTGAGTTCTACGTCCGGAAATCCATTTGAATGCCATCTCTTGGCTGGTGGCTTCCTCCATCTGCCGGGGTACT
Organism: Sclerodactyla briareus; assembly: GCA_026419785.1. Lineage (NCBI taxonomy): Eukaryota > Metazoa > Echinodermata > Holothuroidea > Dendrochirotida > Sclerodactylidae > Sclerodactyla > Sclerodactyla briareus. The sequence goes on along the minus strand of JAODTK010005604.1, from coordinate 91,744 downwards.
GACCATGGAGTGGTTTTCCTTCCCAGGTATTCTCGTTTGCAGTTGTGGTTCTATTATGACTTTCTATGACGGATTATTAGCACAGTCCCACACGTTCGTTGTTGTTGTACTCTTCACTTGCTTTAGTCCTCTTCCTCCTTGTCTTCGTGGGAGGTACAGGCGGTGATATCTGCTCCGGGATGCAGTCCATTGTTGAGTGTCCGATTCCCTGTTATTTCGGTCAGCTCTGCTGTGTAGTATATTACCTCTGCTGCCAGATCGTACTATTTCCTGTTCTCTCGCCAGATTATGTTCAGTCAGGTGGGCCGTGATCTTATCCGCGATGATTCCCGTCAGCAGTTTGTTGGCAGGAAGGTTATTGGTCTGAAGTTCGCGGGCACTGCCTTTGTCGAGTCTTTCTGAATGAGTGTTGTCCTGCCATGGTCTCCCACTTGGGTATGTTGTTGGGGTCATACATGGTTTGCTGTAGCTGCAGGTGCCGGTCCCGGTGGAGGCTCGTCGGTTTCTTCATCAAGCCAGAACGCGGTACTGGTCGGCCCATTGGATTTTGGACCTTGAGTACATGCAAAATATGTATGTATATATATATTATATATATATATAATATATATATATTATATATATATATTATATATATATATATATATTATATATATATATATATATATATATATATATATATATATATATATTATATATATATATATATATATAATATATATATATATATTATATCCTCTCGTTACCATTTGGACCTGATTACATTCCAAAATATGTTCACCCCCGTTGGGTATAACCTATTCACGAATGTAATTTCACGATCATAATCTAAGATACTTTTCAGCAAATAACATTAACGTCACTGGTGGCATAGAAACGTTTATAACAATTTCTAATTGACTAAGAAAACCTACATTACTTCCTCTGCAGTGAGCATGATGTGTCGAATGTGTTTCAGTCATATCTCCCTAATGAAATCCAGGATAGCCCATCTCTCTGATAACAACTACCGCAAATATGAATGCCGCCCCCCCCCCTGGCCTGCCCCCCCCCCCAAAAAAAAAAAAGAAATGACGATATTCTATAATACAGCCATAATATCGAAAAATACCTATTTGAGCACTAGATAGAGAGAAGATGACATGTTGACTAACACAATTCTTATTTTATGCGTGCCTAACATTTATGAACATCATCTGAACATTGCTGTTACAACCACCTATTCCGTGCCGCCCCCCCCTCCCCCCTCCCCTCTTCGGATAACACATAACCACCTCGACATGTGACGCTGCCATGACCCCTTATCTCCAATCCAGACACCAATTCATTGCGTCATCAACTAATACCGGAAGCAATACCTAAAGTCCTTTACATACTCCTGAACAAGCATTCCAAGTATCTCAGAACATTTCCTCAAACCAATCTTCCATTTTCGGATATTGTTGAGAGAACATGAAACGAATCATATTCCAGGTTCCACGAGTTCGATAGTACCCCTGGGTATTTCACCTTCCCGGTTTGACATTCGGTCCCCCAAGAGGCCCCGATATTCCACAAAGTACTCAGTACTTAACCTATTTTGAACAACTGGAGAAGATCGAAGCGAAAATGACAATGTGTTTGTGACCTAAAGTCTTACTCCGTGTGATTGAAAGTCAAACTTACCTATTTTGACCTATTTTGACTCCTGAACAAACATTCCAAGTATCTCAGAACATTTCCTCAAACCAATCTTCCATTTTCAAAAACGTGTTGAGAGAACGTTGACCATTGAGACATCATGGATTCCGCTCCGTTCAGTTGCCAGGAAAAGAGTTTTCAGCCACAGATATGCTTCTCCGGAGCTGCAGGAGTTTTTGCAGCGTACTAGAAATACCTATTCACAGAATTACCCATTATTCCTCACCTGCCAAGCCAAACATAAAAAAGTCAACACACGTTAAAGACGGTCTGCATAGGAGTCTATAATTAGGACCAGTACGATTATGTGGGTTTGTAGAACACAGTTTCCAACCGTCTCGTTGTCCATTCACCGTGAAGGGACGGCTCACAGGCCGTTCCGGAGAGGATGTTCACCAGCTGTAAGCCTCATAGAGATCATAATCGTAGATGTAATTGGGGCATGTTGAACGGGAGATAAAACGTTATCTGACGCACTAATTGATCATACATGTCACCTGATCGATGATAATTTTCACTTGTCCCCACAGGTTCAAATCAAGTCAATTCAACTAATGTATTAGTTAATAACGAGTATAAAGGAACATGATTATATAAGTGAAGGACAGTGCTTGTCACTAATCTTATTAGACTTGCGAGTATGCCGCTATGCCTTCCGAATTATGCAATGAAGTGTTTCAATACACGCAATCTAAATAAGGTAAGTATAACATTTTGCAATTGGAGTGGGTTTAGATTTTCCAACTATGTGTAGACTTTGTGCTGAGGCTTGTCTGTTATATGAAGGATTAGGGGTGAGTAATGCGTATATCATTAGCTTGCTGTATCTAGGAAAATCGTTGATTCGAGGTAAAAGGTGTATCGATTAAAAGAATATTATTAAATCATGATTTTTGAATCATAATATGATTTAATTGTTATTTGAATTAGCCCTGTTTCCATCGTGATGTGTCTAGATTTCCACACCAACATCTATCCTCATGTGTCATTGGCATCAGACATGGCCCTCCTGGAAGGACGAGGTGCAAGGCAAAGAGCATTGGAGAAGGGAATGCCCTCCAGCACAAAAGGGGTAGAAAATTCCTTTCCTTTTTTGAGAGAAGTTGAGCAAGGGGACATCGAGGGGGGTGGGGGGGGGTTATATAGTTAGGGGCTATTACACTTAAGCGAATGCTGGAGATTTTGAGGTCATCGGAAAAGGGACAGGCTACAGCCTCTGCAGACCCCAACGACGTCAGTGTTATCAGACAGATCAGTTTACGCACCAACCAGTTCGTCAATAATGCGATGCAAGAACTTTTGGACAAAGGCTCAGCAGTCCAAGATAGCGTTATTTCTACTTCCGTGTTAATCCCTCACGGTTTCGGTTCAATCATCAGGTAAATTAGGGCTGTTTTGAGTAAATTAACCAATTCTTTGGCGGGATAGGGTAAGATTCGGGGATTGGCCAAATGCGATTTATGCACTTGGGCGGCATTGAAAACACATTTGCCAATCGGAAAGACCTTTGGAGATTATATCAGATCCCTGGGACAATTGGCAAACATTTTCCCCCATAGTTCGAAGTGCCCTCCCGATAAAGCTTGGGATCGTCTGCCCCCCCCCCCCCCCCCCCCCCCCCCCCCAAACTTTTTAACTCTGGAATGCACCGGAATCTCCAGCTCGTCAATATACGCCAGAGAAAAGTAAAGGCCCAAGAACCGACCCTTGGGGAACACCACTAGTGGACCTTTTGCCAAGGAGACGAACGCCAACTGATTACAACTCGCTGCTCCCTTGTGAGAAGCCACTGATGAATCCACTCAAAGACATTCTCTTAATGCCAAAACTTTCAATTTTCAACTCCGCCATCTTAGCTTGTTTCCGGAAGAGACGCGCATGAGGACCTTATGAAAAAGCTGTTTGGAAGTTAGGAAAAATTCTATCACAGCACTGGCCGTTGTCAAGCTTTATTCCTCCGAGCCTTCCGTTCAAGGCTGGACAAGTTTAGTTTTACAAGTGAAACTTATCAGCTATCAATCTTTAACAAAATTGCTATTTTCACTAAACGATGACGAACAGGTTCCACACGTCTTGACAAACTAAAAGCCCGTAACCAAAGGTTTGGGGGTTACTTGAATGACACTAATAACCATAGTGAACTCCGCGATACAAGATTCCGAGAAATGTTCCTCCTAATCAATCAACTACGTTTTGTTATACTTTGTCCCTTTTATTGACCTCGAGTGACTTTCGACTGAAATCTAAAGAACAGTCAAATAGTTCACATAATTGAACCATGCATGACGGGTGAGCGTCATTCATCGGCTCCGTCGAGTTATCATTCATTGTCTCAAACGGCCACTTTAACAGTCTTTCATTAGTTCCCAGTTAAATATTATGAGAACTATACTCATCAAACTAATCAGCGTCATCTCTAGACAGGCTGATTACGAGGTTCCAGGAAGACCCCCGACTCCCCCCCCCCGACACCCCCCCCGGGCCCAAAGATCAATATGGTCGAGTACTTACTATTAGGAAACACACATCAAGGATAGACCTAATCAACCCACATGAACACCAAAATTTGTAGCAACTCCAACATTTTTGTGGTTTTCAATATATGGCCCTAGGTCCCCAGTGTGCCCTGGCCAATATTCTTGAACAATGGAATATATACCTGAACAATGGAATATATACCCTCAATGTGGCCCTCTACCCAAGGACTATACATGTAACTTTGAAGAAATCGATTGAAGCTTGTGGGAGGAGAATCATTTCAAGTACATTGTGTGAATGGTCATAAAATGGGGCCCCTCGGTCCCAAGTGGGACCTTGGATCAGAAATTCCTGAACCCCCAGAAGGTACGGCTGGCTGTTAGTCCATCATATGACCGACCGATCAATAATCTAAATTACAACTTATATAGCGCTTAATACAAGTGTTTCTAAGCGTTTACAATGAAAAGAAGGAGAAAGTTATTGTAGTAAGAAAGTTTTGAGTTTTTCTTGAAAACTGGTGGACTTGCAGAATTACGAATTCATGTGGAGCCCTCGTTTCCAGATAGATGGGGCAGCCATGGAGAAGGCCCGGTCACCATATCTCGTACGAGGAACTGGGCCAGGAGCAATCTGAAGGTGAAGGTAAGCGAATGAGCATAGTAGCACCAGATGAAGCCTGCTTGGGTGTGATGAGGTCGACGATGTACTGCGGGGGCCGGCCATTCTGGCGTTATTCTAATGAACTGGTAAATGACGTTCTTGTGTATCCTTGCATACTATGAAACAGCAGGTATCATTGCCGTGTGCCCATAGCTCAGTTGGACGTACCGAGTATCATATGCTAATGAGTATAGGCCTAATGTCGTAAGGTTAGTTAGCCAACTTTGAACAGTTTGTGATGATGAAAAGTCTGTTTTGTAATAGGATTGTGATTAAAACAATCCTACAACGCGTATATGACTGGAAACATCACATTTATCTGTCTTCCTAATAGTTACAAGTAATACTGTGATGAGGGTATACAGCTCCTGTGGTATGAATTCAACTCAACTGGCCACCAATACTGGCTGTGATTAAATGACGCCGCACTGGGACGTTTCACAGCATTATAAGACTTTTGTCACTTGTTCGCTGGCTATAATGTGATAAAAATGACGAAAACAGGATCCCATCTGTCAAAGAGACAACATTTTTGTTTTCTGGTTTCTCCCTCATATAGCGATAATATCAACCTATAAGTATTTTTTCAGAGAACTTAAATCATAAGATCATGTAATAGTGTGGATCAAATCACCCAGCTCAAATCATTATTTCACCCCAACACAGGTAAGTTTTTGGAGGCGAACTCGTCCACAAGGAAATTAATCCCGCTTGACTTTTACACACATTTTAAATTTTTCATTCAAAGGCAGACCCAACTGTCAAATGACTACACTGTTAATTTCTCCTAATGAGATACGGGAAGTGAGTGTAACATGCCAGTATCATGAAACTTTGTACATATAGTAAACATCCGGTAGTGTTGAGGTGGCTCTTTTTGAGGTCATCAATGAGAACATTTACTGAACATTGTTTTGTTTCTGTTTCAACGGAGCTTCGTACCCTTGTTAAGACACTCCGTGGACAGGTGTAAAAGGTACCGGATAACATTATCCCCATATCGAAGAGAAATACTTTTTCATGCTCCTCGGGTCGGTCGTAAGGGCCGGATGAGATAGTTAGTCATTTTGCTATTTCAACTTATATTTACTGCTGTTGTACTGGTGTCATAGCACAGTTTGCTATGGTAACATTAGTGTGTGGTTAAGAGACAACCCTTGAGGGTACCCTTGGTGGCGTGGCACATTATGTCGGTGATCCAGCAAGAGGACACCTCAAAGTGTTTATTAGTGTGTGTGTGTGTTGTGTGTGTGGGTTGGTGTGTGTGTGTTTGGTGTTTGCGTGTGCGTGTGTGTGGGTGTTTTTGTGTGTGTGGCGTGTGGTGTGTTTTGGTGTGTGGTGGGTGTGTGTGGTGGGTGTGCGTTTGGGGGGCGTGTCGTCAATTTTTTATGGTTTCCACTTTTCACCCAAATAATAGCTCGGTACGTGAGTTCCCAAACATTTTACATTTTTGGCACACCCTAAAAACAGTCACACAAACGTTTCCCTCCTCCTCCTCGCGAGAATTGGGTGGGGTGTTTTCTTCAACCTATCTGGCGACTGAAATACTGAATGGTTAATCAACAATCGAAAGACAGATTTCTACTTGAAGTCTATGAATTTTAGAAATTTGGGAGAGAAAGACCAGGCTATGACTATGACTAGAGTAAAAGTGGGGTGTTTAACGTACTGAGTTTACATGGCTTACTAGGAAATGGTACGATACTAGTAAATATCCTGTAAGTGGACTGTTGGTAGTCATTGAATGGAAATCCAATGAACAGTGTCCTTTTTCTGTCTTAACGAAACTTTGTACATAGTTAAAACATATAAGGTGGGTAACTGTTGGAAGGATAATGGAAAATGTACAATAGTAAACATCAGGTCGACAACATGATGAAAGTTATTAGGGGTCGTCGAAAGTAAAATTAGTGAAACACTGTGCTGTTTGGAAAACTTTGCATTATAAACAGTATGAGGTTACCAATCTGCAAGGTCATTCACTAGCGTCCACATCATGGGTATATACTCAAAGCTACCGAGACGTTCACGACTGCGCTTGTTTTTGCCCGAGTACAAAATTCGAAGTCTCACCGACATGGCACTTCATCATACGCCCCCAGCTACTTAATTCATATATTCACTCATCTTTCAGTGCAATACGAAATTTCAGGAACAGAACTGGTCTTCTTCAATTGAACAAGCGGGTGCGCTATCCAGATTTGGCGTTTTGTGCGGTGGGAAATCTCTGGATAAGACCAACGCCGCAAGTAAATCTTACTCTAACGAATCCATGACTGCGGCGGGAGAGGCTGAGCAGGTAAAGCATGTGGGTTTGCCAAACTGAGCTAGGAGCGATTCAGGAATCAGTACATATTTTGTTCACTCAAAGGGTTATCGCTTGGAGATGAATTCATAGAACTCCTCAAAAGCTAAATTCAAAAATTAACCAAGAAACGATGCGAGAACATCCTAATTACTGTAGTGGGTTGGGATAGGTCCTCTTTACCCACCCCTGTGAAATCCGAAGGGAATCTCTCACATGATCATCAAACTCCGAGAAGTGATGTACTGAGTGGTTAGAACATACGAACTTTATAGGGAACTTCGCCGGATAAAATGCAGGTGGTCCGATTGAATGGATGATAGGAATTAGTCCTGGCAGGGTTCAATGTCTAGTCGAATCAATATCATCAACTAATTTGACTTTTACCGTCTTGTGCATGGTTCCACGGACATGAACTGGGAATATACTCCAGTGTTCCATAACTTGCCGAAATCGTACTGAGGCTTCATCTAGTTGAACAATCCAGGATATACCACAGTCTTGAATTGGACAAGTTCATATCCAAGTACCACCCCAATTGAGGCAATCAGGGATCGAATATTTGGTCACATGTTCACCATTGGCACTGAACTTCACATCTGAATTTACTGTTTTTCGATAAGGATGAATACACGATTTTCGTATAGCGGTTGGAACTATTTTCGGCACCCACCTACCTTTTAGGGCGTTTCCGTGGCCTTCCCTTGGAACGCAGCCCACCAGCCTCAGGCGCAAAGCAACCGAGAGATTTGTCTTGAGGTGGGGGGGGGGGGGGTGGGATGAATGATCGGAACCCAGTGTAAGTGCGTCCTCATAACTGGGCCTCACCCTCCCTATCCAAAAGTTACAATTTATGGGCCTCTAGACACATGCTGCTGCAGTATTTGTTAATTAACAGCTTGCAATCCTCTCTGAACTGCACAAAAAAATCAGTTTTCTGAAATTTATTGATTACTTGGGTCATGAAAGGGGTCCTGACTCCCCAACCCCAACCCCAACCCCCCCCCTACTCTTGATACCCACTGCAGCCATTTCCAAGCGACAGACTCAGTTTATCACACGGGATTTGTCATTCCCCGAATTTAATGCCCTTTTCTATTGATTTCCCTTCCATGACCTTTGCGATGGTCCAGATGATCTTTTTCCTTCAGAATCAATGTGTCCCATGGTTGGAACCTCTTCGATGGAAGCCTCCCAGGTCTTTTAGACTCTTTGATGCAATATTCACTGTCCTTCTCCTTCATATCATATCTACACACAGCGGTCTAACAGACCTATGATATGTACTGTCATTTGACCTTCAAGTAACAAAATAACAATCAATAAACATACGTTTCACACAATGATTTTTGTCTGCGGCCATAGGCCCGTGTTATGCAAGACTGAGGCCAATAAACATTTTAACTTCGACTAAGAAGAATAGGTATTTGGGCAATTTTTACAGACAGATAGATCTGAAAGATGAATTGGAAAGGCCTACAGATAACCACAGTAGTTCAACCAGCACCGTTGGTTCTACTAACGAATATCCCCACGTTCCTCTACACATGACTCTCGTCTGATTTAGCATTTGGTTTCACCCAATACAATTGAGAAACATTATAAAACAAGTTAACAACAGTTCTTCAAATAATTTCCCAGCATAACCTCGATCACCCAGGTAAACTTCTAGTAGGGCAACTACGCTCTCATTCCATCCACTGCCTCATGTAAAGACTCGGCTATGCTCAGACTGTGGAAAGCCTCATGGCTCACAGAGGCTCACATGCTTTAACAAGAAGCATACGCTTGCCACGTCGGTTCTTGTTACCTGTGGTATTGGTTTCAGTGTAATGAGGCTTCTTATGTCCAATTATAAATTAACGGTCTTACTGGTAATAACGTCATTATAATGCTGTGTCAATGACTTTTTTCGAAGAGTTCTCGCGGCGACCGTGAAATTTGTGGTATTGGCGGGGCCGTCCTTGGAGGAATTAATTGATTTCGCGGGTTTAAGGTTAGGACCCATAGAGCGGATGAGGGGTGTAGCCTGAAGCCACATTACTTCGGATTCAACTATATAGGTGTGGGAAGTGTCCAGGATGAGTTTTAATTGGTGGTGCACAGAAATAAAATCCATAGCGCAATGTAATTATTCAAAACATCTTGAACGATCGCTGATTTACTGCCGCCATCAAACCTATTTCCATCTCTGCAAACTATCGTTGATAACAAGGCAGCGGGAGAATAAAAGGTACTTTGTGTTTTCCAAGATTCAAAGACCAGCTCATCAGTAGACTTTGGACTGCTAGTAACACGTCTGGGCAGTTGGGCGCTACACAGGAACGATCAGAGCGTCTGCCATGACTCCGAATAATGTGTCTTCCCCCAATGCTCCTATCTGTTCAGTAACTAAATATAGCTCGTTAGGAACTCGTTCATTACCGTCGTTTTAGTATATTCTGGGGGCTACCACTATACTCTCGGAGAAGGTCAAGGGTGTAACAGGTCTTAATACCTACCAAGTGGCGTTGATCCTGGTTGAGACGAGTGATACTAACCGCCGTATGGCTCACATTCAATGAAGAACATGCTTCACCGGGAATGCAACTACTGGAACATCTTCACTTTGAACGTACACCCGAAATAGCAACTAGAGTAGAATAACACAAAATGTAATGGTTCTTGAGCAAGTCTTATCTTCATCGCAAGCACGCAACGATCACTGTCACCTCAATCGAATTCTTGTATCTTGGGTCTTAGTGGATTTTTCACTGTATCGTCCATATGTGGACTGTACAGATTCTCTCAATGTGGCGTGTGTTATGACGTTCTTCCCATTTGCTGCTGACTTCCCACTCCCCAATATCTCGGTGTTTTTACGCCGCACTAGCACTCGCCAATCTATATGCCGCAGCTGCATGTACGGTTTACGGGAAACACGAGGTCAACGTTAATGGATAAGGACGCGCCCTCGTTCTCTCAATAGAGACACCTATGAAATGTAGCAGATGCGAACTCGCAATCTGTTGTCTCTTCCAATCACATTCGTATAAGTGAGTAACATTCATACAAACTTTAGAACTGGGCGACAAGTGATAAAACATGACTGTGTAAGTAGTTATTATTATACGCACGCCAACTACCGTATACGCAATGCCCCTATACTCGTTCGCTCGCGCCCCAATGACTGCGCATCGTATCCGGAATTGTACACCGGGGTTTGAAAACCCCTATGCTGCCACACGTAATGTGTTTTTCCACGCACAAACCATTGCTCTCCACTGCTTACGGAAAAACCCCAGTCGTTTCCCGTCCACAAGGGGGTGCCCCTCGCACACGGGTAGGTAATTAGGTTTTGGGATTCAGACGATCGCGCGAAATGAATTTGTCTACAGTTCGTGACAGAAATCCTATATTTGTTCCGAAAATATAGAACTACAGGGCCTCACTAGTGGACGCAACTATCTCATACCTGGGTGGTCAATAGCGTTTCCAGGGTGCATGTCCTGGGTCAATAGTACCGACGACATTTGAAATGGTACCGGTACCTACTGCCGTCGAATGCGTGGCCGCTCTGCGATGACAACGTACATTCGAATAAACACTGGGTGTCTTGACGTTTAGTCAGAGGGGAACCGAAAAGATTTGGGGTGGAAATTGGACCCAGTTGATTCTATTTGTTAATTTGATTTCAAACCCTCCTTTCATTTTCGATGGAGGGAGAAGAAAGTACCGGCTCTCAACTCCTTTATTGCGTTTAAAAAATATAAAGATAACACATACTGGGTCAGCGTCAGAGTGAAAGGTCATTCACTCGAAACTTATGTTTGTCATAGCTATGCTGTAAAGTAGCACACCTAGTCCCGAGGTTGTGTTCAAAAGTACACAATTGGTGCAGATTAATACACAATGATTGTGTAGAAAACAGTTAAAGTCATAAAAGACTATCTAAATAGCTAAGAGCTGTCCGTCGACCGCTCCCTCACTATGGGCTGGAATCATCCGAAGAGTAGAATTCATCGGGAGCAGACTCCTGGTTTCCATCGCACTGAATTGTAAGAAAAACACGTTTGTGCACAAGGACCAGGAACATTTAATTAGAGTAAAATATATCAGATTACAGGCAAATATGAGATTGTGACGTTCACAACAGGTTAATCCGATAATCTGTCACCACAGCAGTAACCCCCACGATTTCCCTCTCTAGTAAATAATGCAACGCGTCTCTCCCCGAGATTCTATTTCTTGGTCGGTAATTAATTCCTGAGGCCAAACTTGCGAGGACAAACCTTATATAACTTTATATCCCTCTTTGCTATTCCTGACGAAGAGTGAAGGGAAAGGCCCCATGATCTTCACCTCAAGGTGTTCGCCCACCAACGTATTCGATTTTTACATTGATACCGCACTCGCATACGCATAACTTGGAACTCTACCTATAAGGCTAGTATTCAATGATGTATGCGTACGTCAAAAAAACGCCAATAACGTGAACTGAGTGGGGGCTAGTGTCTGAATATGTTCGATTTAGTTTGCAAAGATAAGATATTGGTTCCACCAAAAGCAAAAAATCATAAATGAAGCAACCAACGCTGATGACTATGGACAACATTGAATAGCCGATACAAGTTCAATTGTTTCATCATCAAAGTCCCCTTCTCTGTCTATAGTCTGGCGGGATACTATATTAGCGTTGGCCAATTCTCGAGTCTGAAAGAGGAATATATAGAGTGGGTTTCTGTTTTCCCTATGATGTGTAAGGAACCAGTGAGTAACTTATCTCAATTGCGAATACACGTAGTAGAAGCCTCAGTTCCAGTGTCAAAGGTTTTGGTTTGAATTTGGACAGTGGTGCAAACTGGCTTTTCGGAACACACACTTCCTATGTTTTATACATATTCAACAATAATGTACAAACAAGATGAGGATTTTTCTTTTAACAAACTGTGACAGCTATTTTTTATTGGCTGGCTGCACACTAAATTTACCAACAACAAAAATACATCACTGCTCTTTGGTTCGAGGCCTAAACATACAAGTGAAGCAGGGCTATTCCAATAAGTGTTGTTAATTACATTCGGTGATGGGTATTACCGAGCCGTATGGTTAAGTGGTTTTCATATTAACGTTTAGCTTATCGAGAAGGTGTCAGGAGGGAGAAAACCTCATAAAAGGCACTGAACCGTTACGTCACGAAGTGAGACAGAAAACCCAGCACCCGAAGTATTCGCCCGCGACGAGGCCGTTCCTTATTGCATTCACACTCTCAGCCAAAAAAAAAAAAAAAAAATTCTTCTGGGGGAGGGGGGGGGGGGGATCTTCCACTGGTGTCACCTGTACATGCAAATTCATGCGACAAATGAATGGAGGAGTAAAAAAAAATCGGGGATTTCAAAATTCAGCTAACTGCTAATTCCATTGCGTATAGATCCAACTAATGTCAATGAAGAGCGCGAGGAGATGATGTTGATAGTGGTATTATCAATAGAGGACCGTGCTAACATTTGAAAATTCAAAGGAGTAATAGAAAGAAAAAAAAAAAGGAGCATGATAGCCAAAAAAATGTCAAGAGAAAAAACAACGCATCCAAACACAAGAGAAAAGAAGAATATAACGTAAATGGAATGGGAAAATACTTCAAAAATAAAAGCGCGACAGAGTTGCTCCTGAGGGTGGGAGTGTGCCAAAACATTAATCATAGAAATTGAAACTCTTCCTGTTTATTACAATGCATTCGGTAGTGGTTACTTGAAAGCCCTCGTTTTTCGACGTTCAGCGCTTCCCTCGTTTGATTGAATTTGATTGAAATAGCTCCATGAAATAAGTTGTATGAACTCAGTTCAGAATTTTCTCATCTACAAAGTTATCTACCTGAATTACCTATTCATGCATGATTTATTTCGGAATGATTCTCGATTTCTTCGATATCGAATTGTTCGCCATTTTTAATCAAGTTGTGGAAGTGGAGGTTCATCTGGGTATTTTTCCAACACCCACGACTTGAACCACGACTTTTGTACCCCAAAAACCGTATATTTCGTAAACACGAGATCGTAAGAACGAAGTTGATTCGAGTCACTCAATTGAAATACTTTTCATTCAGTGGACTTTAATTTTACTGAAGTTAATATTCACTCTATTAAACTTTAGGGAGGCCGACTTGCATTTCATCTAATGTGAATAAAAGTCCGATAGATAATCATGTAATGTGACTTAATTCCACTACGTACGACGACGCGTTTCTTTTCTGTTCTGACCGCCTAAACGCGACTTTGAATGGATCTCCGCGTTCGGGACCGGGAGAGAATCAGACTAACATAAGCAAAGTCCCTGACAGATGCATGAATCATACAGTATCTGAATCATATCGGTAGGCGCTTCTTGTTCTTACGTAGGCTAGCATTGTAGACGCGCAACGAATTAGTCATACACGTCCATTCGATTCCACCTTTTCAACGCGCAACAGGACTTGCAATCACCCAACCGAGATGCGTCGAAACAAGTACGCCTTCCGATTCCAGTGAATAAAAAAAGAATGGCGCTATGTAAAAAAAAAAAACTCTGATATACTACAACTACAGATTATAACTGGATTCACATACCCGGATGCTGGGTAAATGAAAAAAAACAACAATTCCCCTTCACGTTCTCGTAATTTTTTACATTTCGAAAATTCCGTTAGTGACCGACTCATGGTCTGCTTTATACACCTCTTCAAGACATAATTATGCTAATCGATCAGACGGATTTATTGGAACCACGATCTGCGGATGATATGTTTTCATCCAACTATTGAAGAACATATCGCAGTTAGCGTCAGGCAAAACGTATCGATGCATCGGACCGCCCGAAAACCTTTGTCTACGAGGCCAAAACAGCCGAATACTCATCAGAGAGATGAGGATGAAAATAGAACATTGTGAATACCTGGAAAGCAAACGGGACACAGGGAAGAAATGAAAAGCGAGACGGAAATGTTGGCGATGACAGCATTCAAATCTACCAAAAACGCCCACTAGCATAGTGTGAAATCAAATTTCAAATGGAACTTTCCGAGCCATACATTACAGGCGATAACCAGCGACCTGTGGAACCCTGAATAAGAGCTGGAACGGACTAGACGTCGTTCAAAAAAATTTATTAGGAAAATACTAGTCAAAGACAAATGGTCATACACTATTTCCAAACAATGAACTGTTACCCTGGAATAGCCAGCCGGAATACCTAATTAGCCTTTCGGAATAACACCTGCACAGCCATAAAATGAGCACGGAGACCAATGAAGAGACCAAGATAACCCACAAAGATCCCCGGATACCTCAACAATCTTCTTAGATGTGTGTGCATAAACATTTGACTATTACACAAGTGCCGAACCCTGAGTCTCAAAACGTACGATAAGCACACAGGACACTACCTCAGCCATTGCTTTCCGCTGTAATATAGCTAAGGCAATTGCAGTAGACCTCGGTACCAATCTACTCAAAAACAGCCTACTTACCGAAGACCAATCTATCATCGATCGCCAACATTCATATTAGATCCATCGCAACCGGGGGTCAGCCCCCCCTGATTGATCAGCAGTAACGCCGACAACATATGTCAGATCATAACGGGTAAGAATAAACAACATATATCTATTGACGACCAAGTCCTGCAGGGCAATCAATGGAACTAAGACTTAAGAATAGTCTTTGTTGTACTAAATTGCCCTATCCATGGTAGGCCATTATATTTTTTTTTCCATTGATGTTCCAGAACTGTCTGGTCTTCAATCAATTCCGTAAGAAGAGATAGGGTTGGTGTAACGCGCCTACTCCTCGCTTAATTTTCGATGATGAAACTACTGCTCAACGGTAAGGATAAGGTTGCTGCTTTATCAGACCAGTTAAAAATGTCTTTGCCAATGAGAATATATAATAAATGCTACTAAGGGAATTAGGTACTATCCATCTAGATCGTATACTCATATCCAAGACCGGATTGAGAAACAGCTTGAGGGATTAAATCCAAGAAGGTGCTTGACCTCAACTGGAATTCGGTTTCGAACCACTTCTTCCCAACTTGTTTTTCAGCAAAACTCTTGATGATGGCCTGCCCCTGTGAGCTGAACAAGTGCGAGCTGTCATCCTTCATCCCATCTGTTATTACTCAAATATCATGCAGCTGCGATTCATGTACTGATGGGCATGCACGGACATACTATTTCTATACCTGCATCCCGCTCCTCACTCACTCTTTCTCAATTCATTTTGACAACTCCTCGTTACCGTATGTATCTGTCCCCTTTTACAATTCACCTCTTCCAACATATAGCTATTGTACGAGTGAACTGCACGGGAATATCACGGGTGATTGGAATAAAGTATATAGCGTTGTTTTCGATACCGCTGGCAGTTGTCCTCCATTTTGGAAAAACTTGAAGAGGGTAATCAATGGATCATGATTGACAATTGTTAAAATAATTCACAGTGTAGTGTAGCTGGAGACCAATTTTCGCGGTCACTAATGATTTTTCCTGCCCATCTGGTAATTTCTAGCACCACACTTATCGTTAAAATAATCCGCATTTTGATCTCTTCGGTATTGCCCAAGACCCCGCACTGAGCTGTCAGGAGTCGTAACACGCCATGAGTCAACGAGGTAGGAATAACTTCCATTGTTCGATCGACACAATGCCGTCATAAATTGAGGATCAACTAAATCAGATACTGGTTCCTCCACTACAGATAGCTGGATGTCTTTCTTCTGGTGGTATTTCATGTTACCGACACATGCATAGTTTTATTAAAGTGGCGCACTCCACGGGACTCTACTCGCCCTTCTACGTACAACCTATGGAAAGACGAATACAAAGATGACCCAATTTTTTTTAAAAAAAACAAAGTATTATCTCCTACCTGTTTTTGGGAGCACCCAGTCCATCTGTAGAGAATAATCAATAAATTGTGAACATTCAATGTCTCTTGTCTGGCAAGGGCGTAAGAGCCGGTGCTGGGGGACGCCAAAATCGTGGGGGCCGGACATTCATTCCGCCCCCTCTCCCCCACTTCCCAAGGCAGGAACCCCTTTTTTTATTTCACAACTGATTAGAACTTATTTGTAGGCTAAAATTCAGCATCATTTATGTTATCCTCCCACTTTCACTTTCATTCACGGGCAACGATCACTAAGAACCTCAGAATTATGTTCGAATTACTCAACGCAATATTGTGAATCGTTCAGGCCTACGTGTTGGGTGCCGAGTGCCGACTAGCGAATGTAAAGCTCTACGTGTATGTCCTGTATGCCACAAAGCCCATGACACTGAGTTTTTGGTATTTAGCATTCGCACTGGCCATGCACCGCACTGCATTGGTCAGCTGGCGAGGCTGATCTTGTAACTTGAATTCTATTCAATGTTCCGCGTCGAATACTGACTTAATCTCCTCGGTGTTGCCTAACTCGTAAACGGAGTTAGTCGGTAATTAATGTTATTCGGGAAATATTGATTATTATATCCGATATGCTCTGTGTCCCTGTATGTATGTATGTCAGGGAAATATTTTATTGCGTTTGTAAGTTAACACCAATTTGCAGAGTGAGTTTAATCCATCAGATCTTGGAATCCGGTCTTGGAAATAACTCTGAGCATTATTATCGAGTTGGTCCAGACACCCTCAGCCGCTAGCATTTTCCAGCAGATTAAGATTCCAACTGTATTAAGCGTCCAACTAGAATGACGATATTTGGAATTCTTTCAACATAAGAACTCTGGCATGTTGTATCCTTATCCAGACAGTTGCATCTGCCTTGGACGTGGGTTATCCCTGCACTTTCTGGTTAGTAGACTGCATAACTAGTTGCTTTCTTGTCCGTAAGCCCTCTCGTGTAAAATTTTCGTTTCAAGAGAGTTGTCCTTGTGTCCAATTCGGCAGTTTCAGAAAGAACTGTTAGAGTAATTGTTCTTCTTCTTGCAATTGCCCCATAGACACTTGACATCTAGAAAATCAGTCAAATTCCAAATACTTACGAATGTTTTATGGAAGTTAGGTGTCCTATATGTTATTACGAACATAGTGAATTTTTTGTGGGGTAAATGGGTGTTCACTTTTACTTGTTTAATTTCATTATAATAAGTGTTCAGAATATTGTCTCTCATTGACTGGACGACTCGCAAAGCTCCACAGGGATTCTACGCTCCCCTTATTTTCCAATTTTTTACTGATTTTTTGTTATTATACATTTTCTGTCTGCAACGTCTGCGAGATGTTAAGAGAAAATTGTCAGTCTTAACTTAAAACGGGATCAGTACATTTAGCGGTATTAAATATATTCTATTGATTACATGACCCAAGTTTTTTCTCAGGACTAATTCCACATGTGTCAGAGATTTTTTTTTCAATCCTTAATTGGATCGGATATCGGAGAGCTCAATCATAGAGCTCCAGACTGCCACTTGCGAGAACATAAGTTTGAATCCCCCAACGATCAGCTTTTGTGTCCGTCTTGCTTCACCTTCAATTGCTCCTCTTTCCCACAGGTTGTGGGTGGGGTTTTAATGGGCCCCTGTGAGGAATTGAGTACAATCGGCATTGTCTTAGCTGGCGTCAGTTACTCTTCCCGTGATTAAACCATTCACAACATGAAACTTATCAGGCCTGTATAATCAACTGAGTGATTGTAGGTAATCAACCAGCACACTACGTATAGTGAGCCCAGAGAATGTTATAGTGGCTGACTGTGACAACGTCCTATCAGCATTATTTCAACATGGAACAACTTTCACAAATTAGCATATCAGCCAGACGTGTGATTAGAACCATCCTCAAGGCCCTTGGTTTTCTTCACATTTGGTAACAGGAAAAATGTGAATCCCCAAGTCGTACTCCGGTGAAAATGTGATTTTTTTTTCCCGGGCAATGGAATATGTGTATAATTGTGCTATAATTGCACAATTGATCTAGACCTATCTGAAAATGTAACAATATCCCAACCCCCCCTCCCCCATATTACGTACTACAAACTTCAACCCCCACCAACATCGTTCCTTACCCACTGTTGTCTGGGATCGAAAATACTACCAAAATCAAAAACCCTATGATACAGGAAGCTAGGCAAACTAAGATATATTATGGAGTACCCCCAGACGTGATTCTAATTATACAAGGTTCCCCCACAACTCTTCTACAACCCGCTGATCTAACTTGTGCAATGGGGGTCAAAGTGTGTGCCCTGGATACTCTAAAGCTGCGGCGTGAATCGACCTATGCCGGTTTTGGGAAAGTTGCCGATATGGATAGCACCTCTTTAAAAGTACAATGATCCACAGGAGAACAATTGTTCTAATTTCGTTGGGAATGTTATCAGAAATACAAATGGTCATTTACATTGCCAAGATCTGGCAGACTTCAAAGTCAGTAAAATGGGACTTAGTACCTGTACAGAGGCACTCGTTACTCACGAAGAGCCCTTCCTCTTCCCTGCTAGAGTGTGCCACAAACTGGTCGTATCCAACAGCCGCGTCCAAAGATTGGTGAAAATACGCCAAAATCCCAGCAGACTCGAAGGTCACGCGTGTGTCCAAACGCGCGCCGCCGGCTGAATTTAGCTACAGAGCATCTTTTACAGAACCACCGCACACCACGCGTCGTGTTTCTCTAAGCAGGTTTTGTACGCGACGTTTGTTAGCGCGTGGCATGTAAGAAACGCGTTGCCTGTTCTTTGATGCCTTCTCTAAATATCGCATGTGCGAGTTCTGGCCATTCATTATTTTAAAAACTACTTTCGGACAATAAAACGCAGTACACACCAGTAACCAATTGGATTTGTTGGGATGCATTAATGTAACGTACAAAACTAGTCAATGATTTTGAAGAAAATTCAATACTTTCACCATTGCACTTTAATAGCTACATGCATACGGTATCATCTTAACCTGAGTACGACTTTGATAGACACTTTTTCAACACCTCGGGCAGTTGAACAAAACCTTTCCAAGGGTTTGCAAAGGTTGCGACTGGTCTACACTCTTCAATAGCTGCGGCAGTGAGTCCCATCTATCCAAGGGTTTTGTAAGGGTGCAAACCTGGATAATGCACTCACTGCCATGGTCAGAGATGTAACCTATGCGAGGGTTTGTAGGTAAAAAGACCTGGATACTACACTTTTGTAAACAGCTGCGGCAGTGAATTAACCACACAAGGTCAGTTCAAGAATACATACTAAATATGACACTCTTCTCAGTACGGAACGAGCAGCTTATCTGACCTATGCAAAGGTGTGCACTTCGATCTTCGATACTGCACTCCCCAACAGCTGCAGACAATGGATCCAAATCTATGCCTTGGAAAATTGACTCGTCTTCCATGCAGTGCTTGCTTGGATTTAACTTGTCTAGGCTTGATAAGTGCAGCGTGCTGCCCTGGAATCTAACTTGTGCTTGGGTTATAACGGTGGAACTGGATAATACTTTCTTCCACAACTGCAGTCATGAAATCGTGGCCTGTGCAACCGATATTCCATAGCCCCATCAGCCGATGCAGGTTTGCGCAAAGTTGGGCATATGGTATAACACTCTTTAAAATGCCTGTATGTCTAACATCCTAGTACACTCTTCAATACCCGTGGATGAATCCAGGCCTATCAACGATTTTCAAGGGCGCAGACCCTGAATATACACCCTTCGACGTCGCCGGTGGTGGTCTAAACGATACAAAGGTTTGCAATTGTGCCGAACACAAAGAAGGTAGAGAATGATCCGGTCTGGGTAAGGATTCGACCTGGATTTATATTACTTACGACGGATATCGCATGGCACTGGTATCGGGCCGCTGACAAAGAATCGATAAACTGAATGAAAATGGTAATGCACAAATGCTAACTTGCATGAAAATGATGATTTTTGTTGTAGCCCCTCTTCAATCAACTTCTTCAGTTCCATCTTTATGCAGCTTAGCAAAAGCTCATCTTGCTCATATATATTTACTATACATATATATATAATATATATAATATATATAATATATATAAGAGATATCTAGATTATATATATATTATATCTATATTATATATATAATATCCTCAATAATTTATATATATATATAACAAAATCTGATGAGCCAAAAATGATAAGCTGTTGACACATGGAGTACTTAAAATATATATATTCTGAAATTTTCGGTCCCCCTGGTACCTTCCTCAGCCGGGTGACAGTAACAAAATAACGCTTAACCAACAACTGAACAGCAAAAGACGGTTATATACAGGCATTGGCGGCAATCCCAATTATCGACTTAGTACACGGTGGTGAAAGTATATTTGATTTAGGGCCCTAGGATCCTCTATTCAGGCCATGATGTGGGACTTGAATTAAAGGATTAATTCCCTTCAGCACGTTTTGCGATTTCTTCGGAGGCGAAGTGGGACCTGACCAAAGTGCAATTAAGATTTCCAATTGAGTGATTCGGAACGATTAAAATGTTCGGCCACGGGGTAGCCTGCTGGGTTGTCGCGAAATGACTTTTTTTGTGGTATTGAACCGTAACCTGAAAGCTTTTCTGTTTCACCAAATATAGGCCATCAGGGCAAACCGTTACAGTGAAGAACATAAACGACATTGCGTGAATCACCTGTGAGATTGGGGGGCTTTAACGGTACTTGGACTCAGGAATACGTACGCAGGTGCCAGTGGTAATATGACTGCAAATTTGCAGCGAGATTGTTTCAAGGGCAGATTACCATACTGGCCCTAGGCTTAGCCAGTTTTTTTTGAGGAAGTTAGTAATCTTTTAAGGTTGGGGGGGTTGCCCATGAAGCCGTGAGAGGTGGTGCAATCGAAGAGACCTGAATAGCGATTGGTCCATTTTTGAGAGTGGCAAAATCTGCCTTAATGGACTGTAAGAGGGGGGGTAGCATAGAGTTGTATCCTGTGACCAGTGGTATACGTTCGTTGCTGCGTTTTTGTAGCTATAGTAGCAGGTCGCTGCGCTGCAAACCCACCGCCCTCGCTTTCCTACGACAGCCTCTCTTTTATAATCATAGGGTACCCGTTGGAAAGAAAAGAATGGGTGAGACGGGGCCGGTTCTGCGATGTAGTCTTCGGTGTCAGAGGCAGATGCGGCGCAGTCGGAGGCACTGACCTATAAACAATGGATCGTTTGAGGCTGTTGGGATGAGATCTGTGACTTTAGGAAATGATGATTATCAGTGGGTTTGTAATAGACGGTGGTATTTAGTGAGTTATAATCAAGGTGGACTAGTACGTCAAGAATATTTTAGAGTCTGATGTTCTAACGTGCAATTTGATGCGATCGTGTAAGGCATTAGCATGTGCCTTAATGTGTCCAGGGTGTCTTCACCATGGGGCCAATGAAAAAATGTCATCAATGTACCGATAAGCATGGATGGTCTTCAGATCGTGGATAGAAAATTTTGCTCCCCTTCTCCATGAATATATTAAAGCATAACGGGGGCCATCTTGGTACCCATTGCGGTTCCTTTACGTTTCAGTCAATATTGTCGTTTGATTCGAAGTAGTTGGTTTTTTAGAATGAACTCAATCAATTTGGCCGGTCATCTGCTCAGGTTGTTTGGAGGTGTGCTTATTGAGAAATTCTCTTGCCGGCCTGTTTCCCTTCTTGTGGGGGATGTTAGTTTCGAGGGTTGACATCCTGGTAACCGGAGGCAGTTGGTGGGGGAGGGGTGGGTTTCAATTTCATTCAAAATACGAAGGAAGTGGGTATATCCTGCAGGTAGCTGGAGATCTGGGGAGAAGTTGGATTGAGAAACGAATCAACATATCCTGATAAACCCTGGGTAAGAGTAGTTCCCATACCTGAAATGATGGGTCGACCTGTGGCAGATTTTATTGGTTTTGGCCAGGTTAGATTTCTGGCGCATTGGAGTACACTGGACACTGCCGAATTTTCCAAGCGACGAGTCCACTTCCATGCACCACTGTTGACGTTGGAACTGGTCACTCAAAACAGACCTTTTTCACAAAACCAACGGACAACCAATTTCCCTACGCCTAAGCAGTTGTCACCCACCCACTGCACGAAGACCATTCCTACAGTCAAGCTCTTCGTCTGAAACGCATTTGCCCCTCTGGATGCTGCTTTCGAGTCCCGTGCCAACGCACTGTTCCAAAGCATCTCAAAGAGGCAGTTTCCGGAGTTCCATTGACGAGGCCATTGAAAAGGCCTAGAAAGACTACGCGAATTGAAACTCTGAAGTACAAACGCGTCAATCCAACTCCCGAGTACCACTCGTCTGTGAATACCATCCTGCCCTCACACCACTAGCCACTCTCATTCACAGCATTTGCCCCTCCTTCAAAGTCAGGAACGCCTAAAATCCGTGTTCCCGTAACCCCCAGTTGTTTGCCTACAGCAAGACCCCTCGAACGGCGTGACATTCTAGTCACGCCATTTTCGGGAGCAAGCCTAGCCCGCAAACAACACCGGCGGCAGCGCCCCCGGCCCATCCAACTGCAAAACTGCAAACTTGTCGTCGCACAACTTTTTCAAAAGTTTCGCAGAACATTCACCCGCGTATTTCCGATTCAACAGATAGTGATTGCGTCCTCGAAGAACCTGGTCTACCTAAGTTACTGTAACCTCTGCGGTTTTCAGTACATCGGGAACAAAACAACCCTGTGGGAGCGAATGACCCAACACCGGTCAGCCATCAAGACCAAAAATTGAGTTCAACCGGTTGAATATTTCAACTGGGCCAGTACTCCATTGAAAACCTGAGAGTGATTGGCAGGCATCGAACCATGACCCATGACCCAAATTGGTCCACTAATCCTCCCGCAAAGCGAAAGAAAATTACCGGTAATTGACCTGAAAACGACTACAAACCATTTGTCTGAACTTCGGAACGACCTACCACAAAAAGAATAATGGTAACCACTCGCACCCCCCCTCCCTATTTTGCCGATTGTCAATCACCAAGGCGCGAAATTGGCCTTCATAGTAACACCTGTTGAGGATTATCCTCCTGCTCCTGTCAATCACTGGGGCTCACATGCCTCCCCCAAATCCCCACAGGGATTATCCCTTGTCAATCAAGAACCCGAATTCGTCCTAGGCCATCAAGTCTTCGCCCGTCTTCGCTTCGAGTTATACCTTCTGTGGTCACTGCACTGCATAATATATATTATATATATATATATTATATATATATAGTATATAGATATATATAATTATATATATATATAATATATATATATATATATAATATATATATATATATAGATCTATATACAATATATATAATAATATATATAATTATCTATATTATATATATTGATGATTCCACTGGACTACAGTGCTGAATATAAAGTAAGAGCCTCAAAAAGAAACATGTTACGGCATTATTTGTACAAAATATTTCAAAAACGAAATTGTCGACCCTCCTAGGGCCTTCATCAGCGTATGACCTAGACACTGAGGGGTGGTAAAATACAATAAGGGGTTGACTTAGACCAACAATGGTTTGACTTTGGGAGCATATGTACAAAGCAAAGTCCAAAGTGAGGGTTTTGAGTGTTTGTTCCCATTGAAAGGGCAAGGAAGCGTTGTTTAAACAAACAGAGCAGAGATATATATAATATATATATATTATTATATATCTATAATATAATATATATATATATATAGAGAGAGGAAGAGAGAGAGAGAGCGTACGCCGGGGTGAACGAAAAACGATGGTTTGGGTGAATGTAAACAGAAAACAGGAGAGGGAAGAGGCACGTCTGTTCCCGTCGACTGTTGTACCCAATTAATGATGACAAACTATCATCATGTGGATTTAGTCGAAGCACAAGGGTTCAGGTTGATCCCCTGCAATTAACGTCGGAGGAGAATAACAATAAACCAACTCTCCATTCAGAGTAGGAATGTTGTAGCGTCATTGTTCGCTGTCATTTCTTATGATGGTTTTCATAAAAACCATATCCATCTTACTCAACATACGTGACAATTTGTAAGATCTTGTCCATATCGTATTAGTGATAGTAGTAGTAGTAGTAGTAGTAGTAGTAGCAGTAGTAGCATAGTAGTAGAGGTTAGGACCATGGTTGTAGTATTAGTTGGTTGTCGTGGTGGCGGTAGTCGACGAGGTGGAGTGTGGTAGTAGTAGTGGTAACTGATTGATTGATTTCCTACGGGTTCAGGAAGCCAACTAAGTCTCATCTAGGAACCCTGGCCGTTATTGATCGTGGATGAGCACGGCGATAACTCGCCTTTTCTTTTCGACTAGTGCTCAGATGATAACGAGACAGGGGTGTTGTAACCAATCCCAAACTGCTCCCGGGACCCCCCACCCATTTTACGGTCCAATCCGAAAGGACTACTAGTGAACTCCAGGAATGGACCAATCCGTGTAAACTGAGGAAGCGAAAGTCAAGTTCAAGTGGATGTCACAGCCGGCATTTTTTCTGAACGAGCTTATTGGAAATAATATCCCGTAACAATCCCCAGTAAACCCAGAAAAATCCACTCTCTAACAGGGACCATGAAGTGAAGAACAGACCTCGCCCATCGCAATGCAAGTGCAGCCCCTAGGGAAAATTCGTTCCGGTGACCGCTGGAATTCGAACAGGAATATTTTGGTTGTTTGTAAAGTGTCACCGAGCCACTCTACCATTTCCGCCCCCAATGTAGCGAAGTCCCCTGTAGTGGTGGTAGTGGGTAGTGGTGTGGTGGTGGTGGTAGTAGAGGTAGTGGTGATGGTATGGTGTGCTAGTGTAGTGGTTAGTGGTTGAGTAGTGGTGGTAGTAGTAGTGGTATTGATAGAAGTAGTGGTGGTAGTGTGGAGGTTGAAGTACTTGTAGTAAGTGGTATTGGGTGGTATGGGAGTGGGTTAGTGGTGGTAGTGGAAGTAGTGGCAGTTTTGTTATGGTGATGGTAGTAGTAGCGTAGTATATGGCGGGATAGTCATAGTTGTGTATAGTGGTGTGTAGTGGTGCGGTGGTCGGTGATGTTAGGTTGGATAGTGGTATAATGTTAGTGTAGGTGTGTGGTGGTAGTGGAGTAGTAGTGGAGTGGTGGGAGTAGAAGTAACTTGTAGTAGTGTAGGAGTAGTAGTGGTGGTGTAGTAGTTGTATGTTGTGGTGGTGGTAATGGTAGTAGTAGTAGTTAGTAGTAGTAGTAGTATAATATTGGTAGTAGTATTAGTAAGTAGTAGTAGTAAGTAGTATTAGTGTAGTAGTGTCGGTAGTGTTGTTAGTGGTGGTATTGGTGGTATGTGGGAGTGGTTGGAAGAGTGGTATAGTTTGTAGTGTGTGGTGATGTAGTATAGTAGTACTAGAGGTAGTGACATGGTGGTATTAGTGACAGTATAGTAGTAGTAGTATTAGTAGTATTCAGTAAGTAGTATAGTAGTGGCAGTGGTGGGTAGTGGTAAGTAGTAATATTAGTGTATCGAGGGTAGTTGGTGGTAGTAGTAGTAGTGGTGGTAGTAGTGGTAGTTGTTGTAGTAGTAGTATAGTGGGGTTAGTATTCATAGTAGTGAAGTAATATATGGTATCGAGGTAGTGGTGGTAGTATTAGTAGTGGTGGTAGTAGTGGTAGTAAGTGGTAGTGGTTGGTAGTTGTGTAGTAGTGGGGGGTTCTTAGCAGTCGTGGTGGTAATGGTGTTCTATGTATGGTATTAGTGGGTGGTAGTGGTGTAGTGGTGATATGTGCGTAGTGGTGGTAGTGGTGGTGGTAGCGTTGGTAGTAATGGTGTGATGGTCGTATGGTAGTAGTTGTAGTTGGCGGTAGTGTGGTAGTGATGGTATTGGGTGGTAGGGGTGATAGTGGTATTAGTGGTAGTGTGGTTGTAGTGGTATTAGTGTTGTAGTGGTGGTAGTAGTGGTAGTAGTGGGTACGGGCGGTATTGTGTATGTGGGAGTGGTGGTGTGGTGGTAGTGAGGGGAGTGTGGTTATTGGGGGTAGTGGTGATAGTTGTAGTAGTGGTAGTAGTGGTATTGTATTGGTGGGTAGTGGGCGGTAGTGGTGGAAGTGGGGGTATTGGTGGTAGTGGTGCTGGTGGTGGTAGTAGTGGTGACAGTGCTGGTAGTGGTGTAGTGTGGTGGTCGTTGGTGGTAGTAGTGGTTGTCGGTAGTAGTGGTAGTTGTGGTGTAGTGGTTGTAGTGGTGGTCGTCAGTGTATGGTGGTAGTGGTGGTGGTAGTGTAGTAGAGGTGTAATGCTGAGTAGTGGTGGTATTGGTGTTGGTGGTGGTAGTGGTTGGTGGTAGTGGTGGTATTAGTGGTAGTGATCGTAGTGGTGGTAGTGGTGGTAAGTGGGGGTGTGGTGTAGTGCTGTAGTGTTGGTAGTGGTGGTAGTGGTGATAGCGGTAGTATGGTATAAATGTTTGTATTGTGGTATAGTGGTGTATGGTAGTGGGCGGTAGTGGTGGTAAATGCTGGTAGTGGTGGTAGTGGTGGTAGTGTCGTGGTGATAGATGTCTTCTATGGGTGTCTTGTTGGTGGTGGTGGTAGTGGCGGTAGTGGTGGAATTGGTGGAGTGTGTTTGGTGTAGTAGTGGTTGACAGATGCTGTAGTGGTGTAGTGTTGGTAGTGGTGGTGGTAGTGGTGGTATAGTGGTGGTAATTAAGTGGTAGTGATGGTAGTGATGATAGTGATGGTGATGATAGTGATAGTGGTGATGATGGTGGTGGATGGGTCGTGGTGGTTGTAATGCTGAGGTAGTGGGTGGTAGTGTGAGGGTGTGTATGTATTTTTGGTTTGGCGGTAGCGTTGTAACATAGTGGTGTGGTGGTTGTTGCTGCGGAGCCGTAGTGCGTTGTTGCGATTTGCGCGGTAGCGGTTCGCGGTAACGGTTGGCAGTAACGTTTAGTTGTTGTTGTTTGCAGTATAGGTAGTATTGGTAGTTGCATGTAGGTATGTTTAATTAGCGGTATTGGTAGTGGTAATGACTATCGTTGCGATTGCGGTAGCAGTACGGTACTGGTGTTGGTTTGCGGTATTGTAGTGTAGTAGTAGTGGTAATGTAGTCCGGAGCGTAGTGAGTACATCTATGCTTCTCCCTGATTCATTTGCATCAAGTAGAATAGACGGTACCATAAACAGCTCACGTTTTCGTCGCGAATTAGCTGATAACGCTTTCGTATACATAATACATACATCATACATGCGTACAATATCGTATATGCGCATTGAATGATGAATAAATATCAGAAGCACTTACGATGAATGGATAATTGACTCACCAGTTTTTCCCCTTATTGGTTTTTCTACCCCACCAACCCAGCATCACTACTGGTGGGTATCAGAACTAGAAGAAAAACCACACATGATATGTGAATGGCGTGCATATTTTCTCTAGGCTGTTCCTATTTCTCTTATCCTTCTGATTCGTCTTATTTCGTAGTTTAGTTTGACGATAGTTTAAGGCCGCACCTGCTGATGAAAGCGGGCCACAGTGTCCGATGAACGTCACGCGAAAAGTGGCTGAGTATCTGGTAGTAAGGTAAAGTAATTCGTTCAAGGCGGAAAAATTATTACTGTAATACTATGTAACCAATATACTAGTAATACTAATAATACTACTGCCACTACTTAACTCTCCTACTACTACTACTACTACTACTACTACTACTACTACTAACTACTACTACTACTACTACTACTCTACCTCTATACTACTTATAACACTACTACTACTACTACTACTACACTACTACTAACCTCTACTCTACTACTATATAATAATATAATAAAATAATAATAATAATAATATAATAAATCATAATATAATAGTAGTAATAATATAATTAAATTAGTGAGAAGGAGGAGGAGAAGAAGTAGAAGATGGAGAGAAGAGGATGGGAGAAGAAGGGGCTGAGCTAGGAAGAAGGTGAAAAGTTGTGTATTCTACTATTATAAGTTATCTGGTGATCATGGGTTGTTTAGGTCCAAACTCATCGAGTGGTGTCGGATGATAGCCGAACGTTTTTCAGGTAGTCCAAGGTCAGCGGGCATTTAGGAGTAACTTAGGGATCGGAATGATTCTTCTTGGCCATAACTGTCCTCTCGGTATTTCCCCAATCCGGGAATATAATACCTTCATTGTAAACCTGCTAGTATCATGCTTTACTTATATTTTGATATTTTGATACCATTCGCATTTTGTTTTGATAATTCACACGGTGCTGAATCTTGTTTGTTTTTCTACTAATGTTGGACATTCACAACAAATGGCCGTATAATGTTATGTTGTATCAATCCAAGTAACTCACCAACACCAACGACCTGGAGACGAAAACCGCTCACCAATGATTACCTAACCTCGCTTTAGCTATCATACTATATCAGGGTTCCCAACCAGGGGGAAATTTCCCCCTGGGGGGAATTTCAAGATTCATGGGGGAATTGTATCCTTTCCAGTTTAAAAAGGCTTTTAAAAAAGGTTTCTCCAAGAACTTTTCAAGATGTGCCCACTTCCCTTCCCTGTTTATGAATCCAACGGCAGATTTTACTGTCTATTTTTGCATACGTGGACCCTCCGTAGGGAATTTCTGTTGATGGTATCATTTTACAGACACCCGTGAGGGAACAGCCTAGTTCGGCCAGGTAAAAGTCAAAGGGGGAAATGAGATGAAACGGGTTGGTCACCACTGTAACTATATGAACACAATTATACAAGTCCACCGACATGCCTTCATCTCGCCTAGGAAAAGAACAGTCCCCAGAAGAATATTGGGAGCATACTCTTAGGTAAGAAGATTCAGGATTTATCACCGAGGCGTCCTTTCATTCCTACTTTGAATATAATAATGTAAAAATGTGTCCATGTCACTAATTTCCTGACGCAACAGTCCTGATAAAAACCGTACTGATTGCAGTTCTCACAATTTTATGTGTAACCCAATAGAATGCGCTGAGGTTTGTCCCAACTGTCTGTTTTCGGAGATCCGCTTTGAAAGATCTCAACTCATGATTGCAAGGATCAATTCAATATTAACATTAACAACACGCCAATAGTAACACCTCCGCAAAACAGCATGAATTACAATCACGATTTAGGAATTTCGAAATAGATTATTAAGCCTATTATATTTGTAGGGTATCATAACGCACTAATTGGTGAATAACAAAAATAATAAGATAAGAAACTTACCTGCTGTTCCGGCAACCTTGTGAGCTGTAATACTGCGCTAAAGAATGAATGGGCTGAATTGATCGTTACTATACACTCTCCCTTCACCCTTTATACACCAGGTCTATGTAAACTAATTACAAACCTCAATGCTCGAGAGGATTATTGATTCGGTCTTACTCGATTCTGACAGGCCTTATGCATGATACCATTATCACCCCCATCAAGTATTTGAAACTTTAGTATTGCATATTACAGTAATACGATCTCTGTTGTGTCCCATCTTCCATTGTTGTACTTCGAGTTTGGTGCGGCTATTTTGTTTCAAATTCGGAGATGTGTGTGGGAAATTAATAATATCATTGAACCTTATTGTTTGGCTTAGTGGGCCCAAAATTTCTCGGTATGATGGTTTTGGGTGAATGCAAAACAATTTTGAATCAACAAAACATGTTTTCACTTTTGTAAAGTATGAACGCCTTGTACAATATACTTTAAAAAATTTAATTCCCTTGAGAGCCTGCTGAAGCTATCGCGTTGTCTAAGCAGTCATCGATATATTCAAGAAGCTATAGTCCCGTACAAAGTCAACGTTCCCACTAAGAATAGATTTCGAGAAGGGGAAAGGCCCGGTCACATTGTTCATTCAATAAATATTCCACAAATATGCAAGCTCTTGTAGATAGACATCTGTAGCTGTCATTGTAAAGGGTACCCGTCAGTGGACGCCTACCCCACTTTCGAGAAGGTGATGAATGGGTGGGAAGGGGGTGCTGAGAGTGGGTGAGGATCTAGAACGCCAAGTGTCCCGGAATCAACCGTATATGGTGGCAACACACGACGAAAGCCTTAACGGGAAACACATCCAATTGTTCAGTAAAACGTGCCGACGGTTATGGTTTAAAAGCCTTTACTGTGTTACAGCCGCCCTGTATGGCGTTTGAACGCATGAATACCTCACAAATATTCAAGGGATTAGGAAATGATGTTAAATATTGGAGAAGCATCATTGTGGCGAAAATAAGGATTTTCTGTCAATGATGTCATCGTCCTTACGTCACAAACTCAATGACCCGGTTGACCGAGGTCATATTGACGGAAAACAACGGAGACAATTCCCCGACTTGTTGCCCGAGGTCCTATTGCGAAAACAACAACAAATCCGACTTGTTCAGAGTCGTTTCGAAAAACAAGCCAAGGACAAACACAAGCAAACCGGAACTGTATTGCCACAGTCGTTTGCACGCCGTGCGCGGCATGACAACGGTGACTGTTGTTGAACTTGAGGACGACTCCACACGGGCCAACAAAATGAAAGTTGAAATCAGGTGATGTCAATGTTCAGAGAATTTCTCCTCGGTCAAACAAATCAGGTGATTTTATGTTTCAAAGTTATGAAGCGGGTAATAGATATTTAGGACGTTAGGTTACAGGGTGACCTAACCGAGTCGGCTGATAGTGAAGGCTACAAACCTTAGGCTTAGGTTAGCCTAACGTTAGGCGTAAGCCCAGGCTTGCCGCCAGAGACAGGGAAAATGAACATTAACAATTTACAAATTACAGTTACACGTTGCGCAAGAAAAACTAGCCTAACCACTATCCAGCCCAACCTCCCTCGCGAGCCTATCTTAGGACTATATTATTTGTAATGTGTGTATAGAATATAAGTTGTGAGTTAATGAATAGGCTAGGCTTGTGCTTGCATAATGTTTTACTGGCTTATAATGTTGTTCCACACTGGACATGTGGAAACCAGGATTTAGGGTGTAGGTCACACAGAATATTTTATGCGTGGCACGTCAGTCAAATGAGTGGTCAAGTTGAAAGCCCACCTACAGTCTATGCCTACGCGATAACTTGTGGTGTGGAGCACCTAAGTCTTGAACAACTTTCATTGTGGCGCACCATTAAAAAAAATATTGGTGCTTGTCTTCTATTACTTTACAGTCCATGATGAGTTTTTCGGCTGAAATGTAATTCACTTCCCATGTGAGAAAATCCACAAGTTTGATTGGATGGCTTTTAAACACTTAGAAAATACAGCAAATCTGATTGTAAGTTTGTTTTCCGAACTTAACATCACAAAATATGGTATTTACGAAATGGAACCATATCATTAGGTGGAGAGGATCATTCCCTTTAGGGTCAGGCACCCTCTCAAACCAAACATCTTTCAGCATACATCTGTCCGCCTGCCAACTTTACAGCGACTAGGTCTCTGTATTACGCAAGGGTACTGCATTGCCCTCCAGATGACAAGTCATCGCGTGAAGAGGCAGGGGCCTTTTTACAAAACTTGAAGAGTTGGGGAGGGGTCAAACTTCGGTGGGGATTCAATTCTGGATTCAGTAAAATGGTCCACATTTTCTAACTATTATAACTAATTGTCACTCTATCCATGCATTAACTTCCCTATGTCGTTAGTAGCATGGGATGGAATCCTCGCCACACTTATTGTTTTCACAACCAATTAACGAGATGCTCATCACAAAGGCGAGTCAATGAACATGTATGCCACCATTTGTCCTATTGCACCTTTTCTCCACACCCAGCAATGACGGGTTGTTTTGTTGAAGAGTGTAGACCCAGCGTATAGGTCCTTCCTACGTAACGTAAACTATCTGTCATATATTAATCAACCATATAATCGCCATTGACCACCCCGCAATGAAGCTTTAAATTCTGGTTCCGAACTCTGGATGGGGAATAGGGAAACTGGATACGATGGATAACGGTATATCATCGCCAAGGTGATTATACAGCGCCCCATCACAAAAATGCGGCCTATACAACTTCTATCCTGGAAGATGTCTCTCACACCAGGAGTTACAAAATAGATGAAGAAACAACGCCACTGCCCTCCATGATGCTCCTACTATCAATCACTCTCATTCTAAGTCCCCCACCAAAGGACTGCTTAATCCTTCTCTTCCCGCCTTCCGAGCTGTCCCCAGCGGCAATTTGACTCCCCGAGAACACCTTCTCTCTATTTACCCTTCCATGGTTTACTCAGAGGTCGGAAAAATACTCATGCTTTTCTGTTTCTCGGACACTCCCTTTGGGAAATCGTAGTTTTGTCATGCCCACGGCGAGGTGAGTTCACGGGAAGGGGCTACGCAGCCGATGCTCCCTGGGCATCCCACTGTGCCCCTCCCCTTAGTGACTATACTAATAGAAACATATACGTGGGAAAAATCAATAGAGGTCAAAATATTTACCCTCGATGAATAATGATCAGACCGTTATGATTATCCATTGAATATGCCAGGCATAGCAACCTGCTTGCATATTGTTGGACGGTTTGCTTTATCAGCTAATTGAAGCTACGGTATGACTACGGTAGGTTACCTCAACAACAGGGCATGAAAAACATGCATATTTCCTGATTCTGTTCGAAGATCCTTAACTTCCGATAATCCTTGCGACGCATAATTAATTATTATGCTTCGCTGCCTCTGAGTGATAATTAACTCAATTGTTTGGGAACGCGCGCTTGCAGCTCGCCCACAGATCACATTTCTGATGGCTGCTTATGGTGCCCGTCAACCTTTAAAACAACAATGGCTACGCTTTCTGGGAAGACTCGATTGCCATAATATTTATCCTGTGACTAACAATTGTACCCTATCAGCTGCCGGAAGTAGTGCACACCATACACCCAATACTCATATGATATATGTCTGACCAAAAGTCGTGCGCGCGTGCAATTAGTTCGGATAGCTGAGAAGCTGAGAATAAAATGCACATTTTATTGGGTACTGAATTCTGTAGATATTGGTGGGGAATCCACTATAACTCATGTTTAAATCAGAAGTACTATATGCCATGAGAAATATGTTTGGATTGTTAGTCATTTTGTTGGGATTGTGCGAACGCGATTTACAGTCTGTGAGCATGGCGACCCAGTTAATTCCTTGAAGGAAAATTTAAGTCTGAACTGTGGAAAGTGAACTAATATTGTCAAATGATAGACCATTACGGCATGAACATCTTTCCCCCAAATTTCATCTAAAAGTATTGCATATTTTTCGAGATATGTCACTTTTATTGAAACAACAGGACGCTGCCATTTTGATGGAGATTGTGATATCCCCTAACCACTTGTGTACTGAAGGCCCTCGAACCACTATTTTTTAGTCTTAAATTTTTCTTTGCATTTTCCTTCCAGGATTCAATATAACAGGTCATTGTTGTGCTCAGTCATTTAATAATAGGTTGGAACAACAAAAAATACATTAATGCCAAGCTGTAGGGGCATGGCGCTGTTCTACGGGGGGGGGGGGCTCTGGGCGGGCTTTCAGCCCCCCCAAAACCCCCCAACCCCCCCCCCCAAAAAAATCAAAAAAATCCCCTCGATGTGGATCTATCTTAATTTTCCATAATTATATAATTACGAACACAATAAGTACTATTAGTTTAGTCACTGGGCCAATGCGAATATGTCGGTTCCATTGGTTGTTTTAATCGGTCCCAGCTGAGTCTCCATAGATAACCGCTTGCCGCAAGTAGCCCTGAAATGTCAGTTTATACCCCATTAATCAATTTAATGATAACACAGACGGGGACTCTTGTGCGCGATTTTTTCCACATGGTACAATATAACCTAGCGTCCCGCGGCCACAACGAGTTCACATAACCTGGTATGAAGGGCCTTAAGTTAGAAAAGCGAGTTTTTCGCAAGAAAAAATAATAGCCTTCGGCAAATCTTCCGCCGTCCGCCGCATAATCCCCAGGGAGGGAGGTGTGATAAAGATCTATATATATATATATATATATATTATATATATATATTATATATATATATATATATCTATATATATATATTATATATATTATATATCATATATATATATATATATTTATACTAGTTAATATATATAATATATATATATATATGAAATATATATGAATATATCTATATATATATATTATAATATATATATATAATATATATACTATTCGGATTCAGACATAATAGTGACTTCAATGGTGAACCGTGAACTAGTACTTGAAAGCCATTACCCATAATTCAAGAAATTCAAGCAAATTTCACTTTCCCTGACTGGCCGGGCCGCCCGGAGGTCCGTTCTAGCCTATGTGCGTAGTTCAAGCAAAGTGGGGTGTATAGATGTCTGGCTTACAAGTTGTTTCATATACTTAGGGTGTAAAATTTCGAGTCTCCGATAAGCGTTTAAGTGCTTCATGATCACGCTTAGTACCCCTCGGTAGAACCTCTCTCTCTCTCTCTCTCCTCTCTCACCTGGGTGAAGTTTCACTGTCACAAATTCACTGTTTGTTGTATATGTTATCATGATTACACTTACCTTTCAACTTCGGATATAACTGTAGTATAAGGGTGGACATGTGCCTGTGCTGATGTTTTTTGTTTTTATTTTTTCAATGTTAGCATTGTGCTAAGTGATTAATTCGATCCCTCCGATTTGATTGATGCCATTCCTTACTGTCCTGTACTGAAAAACATGCAGTCTGATTGACGACAGGGTTCCGACGGGACATTCGTTTGCGGGTCACTGTCGAAATGTGTGAATGCTTGCAGACGAAATTGTATCAGGGAGGACGTCAGGAAGTTACGTCAGGATCATATTCATTTATTACGCCATGTATATACCTACTAGGAGATTTTTTCATCCAGCATAGTATTTTTTTCC
Organism: Sclerodactyla briareus; assembly: GCA_026419785.1. Lineage (NCBI taxonomy): Eukaryota > Metazoa > Echinodermata > Holothuroidea > Dendrochirotida > Sclerodactylidae > Sclerodactyla > Sclerodactyla briareus. Next base: position 56,875 of record JAODTK010005604.1, on the reverse strand, counting down.
CCCGTTATTTGAAGGACATTTTCATCATGAAGTTTAGGCATTATTATTCAGCATATTATTCGTAGTTGAAGACATTTTCATCATGAAGTCTAGGCATTCTTATTCAGATATTATTCGTCGTGAAGACATTTTCATCATGAAAACGCAAGCATTCTGTACAGGAACTTGCAAAGCCTTAAATGATGGACATTTAAATGGGCAACCCCAGTGGACTAGTGTGTACCCGCCAACAGTGGGTCAATCTTTTAAATAAAAAAAATCTATGGTGTGAACATGAATCACTTTCAGCAGAGTGCTCTTTCGGTGCAGGTTGGGGTACGTTTGTGGTCTGCAGCCAGGAGGACGTGCAAATTTAGCTGCCAATTTGTTGCGAAAATGGATAAGATCTATTCTGTTAAGTAAAATAAGTTCAACCCAAAATTGAACCGTAGCAGAATGAAACTGACAACACAACAATGTCATTCTACAGGAAACACTATTTAATAAGCCAAGCAAACCTACTTCAAGGAACTTCCTCCTCTGCTAGACCACAGGCCAGACAGCAAGTCCCACAATCATGGATTCCCTTCATCATGTCGCCACTCTACTAAAACTTTTTGTCACCAGAACCTGATAATTGCTCTAAATGGGAGGATTATCCACACCCAGAATGGATAGCTAGAGAGGGCCGTTTCCGGTGATCTGGCATTCCGAGATTTTCAAAACTTTCTTTGTACGTTACGCGCCAACCTATGGGTGCGCTCCTCTTAGATAGTCTACAAAACGCTAGAGCCCCCAAAAATATTCCTCTAGAACCGCGCCCATGGGTAGAGGGTTGTGTGACTCATAATTTACTTGTGTGCAAGTCTCCTGCCATTCACACCTTGAGGGAAAATGGCAGCGCAACTCCCTTGGTTTTTTTTTGAACAGCAATAACTTTTTTGTAGAATGTTCAGTAACACTGCTGCTTCCAATATGTGAATATATTCCCAGACTTTGATTCTCCTTTAACTAGACGTGAAATATTTTCATAGCCCTCATCTCACATGTCTCCTTCGTGAACTCCGGCAATGGCCGAATTCGTGTCCAACCTGCTACTCTGCTTACAGCTTACAACTCGCTCATCGCAACGCGAGTGCAGCCTCCCGTAAACATCATTCTCCCGCAACTAGATTGTTGGTTTATAAGCGGTCACTGAAACCACGCTGCCGCACTTCCGGCATTGGATAATAAAACTTATATGAATGACCTTCAACTGTATAATAACAAGTTCAACCTCATGTTAGTATGGACTGTACTGTCTTGTTAGTCTCCGGGGTAGTGTTATTGTGATATTTGCAAGCCATATAATGCTTCATATCCCCCGACAAACGACTGAAGTAACTGACAATAGAGACAATTCACACCTTCTCCACTCGGACCAACCAGTTGTTTTTTACCATTCGTTTTTTCCCGCTCGCCATCTCGTCCCTAGATGATATATAGGTATATAGGGTTTCCGGAATAAAAACCTACCGTGTGTTGTGTCATGAATATTCAGAAACAAGACTGTTAGCTGGACTTGTTCTCGTTGATAGTAATTGCTGACAGCAGTTAACCATCGTTTGAATAGATAATGTGTTCAAACTGGATGTTCTAGTGCAGTGCGCTTTGTATTCGCGAGTAATTCGTTGATGTTTTGAGGGTGGGTAGCTTTTTCAAACGGGGCACCAAAGGGTAGGCTAGTTGGGCACCTAATAGGATAGCATAGGAAGCATATATTTTTGTCGTTTCTAGACCGATTCTCGTGATATCCGGACTTGTTCGTAAGTCCAACCACAATGGAGATTGGTTTCATTGAGATGGAACGGAGTTGGAAAATTTATAACATTTTCATTGGGTTGGAACGGCAGATTTCATAAGTGTGATGTGAAGCTTCAGCCACTGACACATTAAACCTTTGCATTGCGCCAACTTTATAGATCTAACATTAGTATTATTATACAAGACTGCTGCAGCTCAATGCCTCGCAGGCTATCGGTCACACGTTTTTTGTTTCAATTTATCACCCTCATACAACTGACGCATTGTTTATCCACCGAACCAATTTATAGTCCTCACCAACACAGCTTGTTGTCACAAACGCATTTGACGTCCTCAACTAAATATTAGTTATCACTTAAGCATTCATAGTCAACACCGCGCATTTTGTTGTCAGCAATACATGATTTTTTCGTCGTCGTCAAATGACTATAGTCAACACCTTAACCTCTTTTGGGTACCAACACAACGTTATTTCACCAACGCGATGTAATCGTCATCTACCCACTATTTATCACCTCCAATCTAATCGTCCGCACTGTAGGGTTTTTGTCCGTCAACACGCACAATTGGTCTCGATTAGTTACCATTAGTAACACCCTCAGGACCCCCAGTTTTTTTTTGTCATCAACGCCTACGTGTCCCGCTGGTCACTTCCTTCTAGTTACAGTAACCAGTTATGTCATCACCATACAATTTGTTGTCACTGATGCCAATTGTCGTATTCAACTAAGCAACGGTCCTTATTTAACCATCCACAGTCATTCCCACCTAGTTTGTTGTCACCAACACACAATTGTCGTCCTCAACTAACCATTAGTCATCACCTAAATATTCTAGTCATCACCACATTTGTTTTCAGCAACGCACAATGTCCCCTTAACTGACCATTAGTTGACACCTGATCATCCATAGTCATCATCAAACATTTTGTTGTCACCAACACACAATTGTCTTCCCCAACTAACCCTTATAACACGCTGAATATTTCTAGCCATCGACAACACATTTGTGTGTCACTCCAATTTTCACTCTTTACACTACAAGCGGATTCACACCCAAACAATATATCATTAAACGTCACAGCTGGGACATGGATGTCAGTGCATACTCGCCTAATTGTCGTCGTCCAACTACCTATTAGCACAACCTCCATTTATAGTCATCAGCGCAGAGTTTGTCGTCACTAACGAACAATTGTCGTCGTCAGCTAACCTCCAGTTATTACCTTGCCATTTACAGTTATTCCCACTTAGTTTGTTGTCACCAACACACAATTGTCGTCCTCAATTAACCATTAGTTAACAGATGACCATTCATAGTTATCACCCCACAGTCTGATGTCACAGCACACAATCGTCGTCGTGAACTACCCATTAGTTACAACCCAACTATTTACAGTAATCACCACACAGTTGCCGTCACCAACACACAGTTTGTTGTCACCAACACACAATCGTCGTCCTCATCCAACCATTAGTAATCACCTAATCACCCACGGTCATCACCACAGTTTGTTGTCACCAACACACAATTGTCGTCCTCAACTAACCATTAGTTAACACCTGAGAACTTATAGTCACAAATCACAATGTTCGTCCTTAAAACCAGCTGATCACTACAAAATCGTTTAAACGCCATCACTGATTGGTACTGTTACGCAACGCGGCAATTGTTTTCCTCAACTATCACTATGGCATTCATGTCAACACCACACAGTCCGGTTGTTTACTAACACATAGTTGTCGTTGTTAACTAATTATTATTAGTCATCACCACCTAGATGGTTGTCACCAACGCATGAATGTCACTCTCAACTATACGCTCTAGTTATCACCTAACTATTTACAGTCCGTCTCACCCACACAGCTATCCGTTGATTACCACCACACCAGTTATCGCTAACTGCTGGGGTAGTTGTAGTCATTACGAAACAGTTGTTGTCACTCTCCCGCACCAGTTCTTATCACCATTCCACAATTTTCGCATTAACTAACATTACCTATCACCTAACCATTTATAGTCATCACTGAACAGTTTGTAATCTTAAAGGCACAATTGTCGTCCTCAACTGACTATCAGTTTTCATCTAAGCTTTTATAGTCATCCCCACACAGTTTGTTGTCAACAACACCTCACTGACCTCTCAAATAACCCCTATCCATCACCCAAACGTTCACAGTCAACATCACACAGTTTGTTGTCATCAACACACAATTGTCGCCGTCATATTTGTTCACATGTACATCAACGCATCGGCTTCCAAGCATATTTCAGGTGACCTGGCATTTTCGTTCGGCAAATTGAGACGACCCAAGGAAGCTAGTGACGTCGTTGTCGTGTTGATCTGAGATTTCTGACACCTGATAGGGCTCTTTCCTTCCTAAATAAATACGATTTCCTGAGCAGTGTTCCCAGAGTTTCGATCCTTACGAACTACCGTACCCCTAATACAACTTTCACGTTATTACAGTTTCCACTATTGCGGACTTTTGTCTTCAAATATAAAAAACAAAACGAAAAAACAACCATATATTAACTCCACAGCAACCAGCCTACCAGAAGTGATTGATTGAGGTTCGCTTTACCAGGTTATCGTTTACACCAGAAGTTACAAAAACCTACGAACAAGCACTAACACACGTACATACACGCTGACGCACAGGAATTTCATATTCCTCTTTGCTTCCAAGAAATCCGACCATTTGGAGCTCGTCGCTCGCATATGATGGCGAGATTCAACAATCTGGAAGATTGCGTAAGCAGTCCTCAGTCACGAACGTAGGCAGCATATTGCTGCTCCTAATCATACCTTGACATGGACAGAATTGTAGCGAATAAACGAGACTTACTTGTCAGTGCGGTTGATATTCCACCAACGCAATACACGAGCGTAGAGCTTACACGAGATGCAACCGGCTAGCGTCATTTTCTAAAGTGTTAACTCTCAGGAACGAACTAACGATGGTAGGGTTTCACTGGGCGGGGGGGGGGGGGGGGGGACTTTACACCAGAGGGTGGAATATCAACCAAACTCCAACTTACAAGTAACTGAGTAAGCCTCGTTCATTTGTTATATTCCACTATCACAATACACTATGAACGTCGGCTTCCCCCGATACATTAAGCCCCATTCCTGCATATTACCAGTGCTGTACTAAAATGACCGACACCAATGCTCCGATCGCAGGAGTTTATTGTTTCCGTTATGATAATTCGCCTACCTAAATAACTTGAACACTGCATTGAAACAACTTGACGATGGTATTGTACACCTTAACTGTGCTATGTACTCAAAACAGATCCAGCAAACGAGTTTACGTGCTGTTGAACGGGTTTGCACGAAAACTTAGCAAACTGTAACTCAGAAAACCAGCCTGCCTTCTCCAGCATATCTTCGATGGGCGCCGTCTTGACAATCGCCGCAGATACTGCTGCGGCCCTCGCAATATCTCACAGAATGTTAGACACAACCTAAGCAATAGGGTTTGGGCAACCTCTCATGAGTTCCTATTAGACCTAGTGTGTGTACATTAATGTGACCACCCGTTCACAGCCTCCATGTGCTGTGAGCCGAGTAGAGGCTTGTGTCTATTTCAGCAGTCTCGTAACTGTGCAGATCCACCTCGCTAAAGTGTTTTTCGAGACCACTCCACTGTGGTTTGATATAGCTGATAAACAATCGTGTTTCACCTAAACAATCGTGTTTCACCTTGCCTGAGCTGTGTGGTGATTTGTGAGTATAGCCTTATAACACCCTGAAAACACTGGTCTCTGGCTCCATAGGGAAATTTGAGGCAATCTGTAGTCTGGTCGAGATTGCTTCAAATTATGGTAACTCGTGAACAGACACCGCTGCATACATGCTCATATTACTGATATCTAGCCTTGGAGGGTTTTGGCTCACTGCGCGCACACGAGAGCACGGAGCATGAGGTGCTTCAAAGGGCTGTCATGGATCAATATTCGGCAGCGAACATTTGTATCCATTGTTTTTCGATCATTTGGCTGCGAAAGTTGTTATTTAGTGTACTTGAGCAACTTAATGGAAGTTCCAATATCCCCAAAATCACTTGATTATTTTGAAGATTGGTCTAATCCTAGGAAGAAGATCTTGAAGTTTTCCTATAATTGTTTTCATTCAAATCTTCCAGCAGGCCCTAGCAACCACCCGATAAAAATACCGAAAGTTTAATTTTTCAAGCATGGTGAGCTTAACTGTACAGAATTACCAGCGCAGCTAGAGGTCCGCCTAAGACACGCACCACATTACGTTTGAAAAAATCGATGATTAGAATTGAAATAAAGGTACAAGATTTTGTCAATCAGTCAGTCGACATTCGCGCTCGAAGTTCACTAATTAGCTTTAAAACATATCTGTGAATAGAATTTCTGGTAGGCGTCAGGGTTGGCCTCAATTCCCAAAAAGAAGAACTGCTCGATTGCGCATGATATGTATGGGAAGTATAGTGGGACAGCAGCCCGACTTACCGCGAAAACCGCTAAGACGGCACTATACACTGGGTTCTGTGCCATATATTGAGTGAACCTCTGCATTGTACAGACATGTGACTCGCCTGTCGTCCGCAACATGATGTCTACAACTCAAGCGGTGCATATTTTGTTTTCAAGCACAGCCCGATCCGACAGCAGTGTTTGGAGGACAAGATAGCGTGTTCTATGCAGAACCAGAAGAATGCACTCCTCTTGAAAAACGAGCAAAACAGGAAACTGAAGGCAAAGACTCAAGCGTCTATGTCGTACGAGGTGGGTTGAGAGCGTCGAAGCTTTCGTCGAACTATACGATGCAATTCACAACGCACGTGGTCATCTAGCGAACCATACAGAGTATTCGAGAGAAACTCAACCACAAGCAATGACTCTCTTGAACTCCATAAGTGTCATTTCAGTTTCTTGGAGTGCTCGTCCTGACGAAGATGTGAATTAGCATAGCTAACCGGTTCAGCCAAACCATCCAGTATAGGGGACAACTCCGAACTTGTTGCGTGCCTGGACACAGGTCGCAATTGGTATAGTCAGACAATTGACAAGTATCGGAAGTATGTTGCCAACGTCCATCATCGATGGTTTCAAGTACTTGGTAGCTCTCTCTCCAGCGGGCCGGGGCTGAGGAAGAATTGCATGCCAAGGATCTGCGAGCGACAAACCATGCGCCTACAACGTCAGCGCACACACCCCGAGGAGCATTACCGTGTCCACCATTTTTCTCCCACTGCTAGACCATTTGAGCGCTGAATAGGAAGTAGTTCTCCCGAGCTGCAAGAAGGGCCACCGAAGCATTCGCGATAGTCCCTAGTCACATATGTGACATACCGGATGGGTTCGAAGATGTGACTCTGAGAGAGACAATCCTATTCCACCAGGATGACCAAGTAAACAGTGTGGACATTGTAATGGAGGAGTTGGAGTCGTGGGAAGACGTGTGGATGGAGAAAGAAAAAGCTGAAAGGCCAAAGACAGCTGTTGAATCATTGAAAGCATGTGACAAAGACCTGTTCCCCAACGTTAACATCCTGCTGAAACTCATTTGCACAATTCCCGTCACAAGTTGTGAGTGTGGGCGATCCTTTAGTTTCATGAAACGCCTCAATCGTACTTGAATCAACCATGGGTCCAAGGGGTCCTTAACGGACTTGCGTTGTTGGCGATACAACCCCGAGACAATTAAAAATCCCCCATGGCACGATATTGCGTAGGTTCATGAGTGCGCACAGAAGACGGATGTCGCTGTCGAAGCATCTGATGTCTGAAAATTTTCAGTCACTAGAACATGCATAGGGAAACGACTCACAAACTCCTCCAAATAAAACTAACGAAGGGAAAAAAGTAAAATATTAAAGGCCAAGGATCACGGAATAGATTTTCTATTCCTTGACAGAGTCAGAGAATCTATGCAGTCAGTAGTGTGTGTGTTGTGTGTGATGTGTGTGCTTGTGGGTGTCTATTATGTTACGCCTAGCTTGTTTCACAATACGATAACTCGACCCAACCCGGTAGATGAAGCTCATATTTGGTATGTGGGTTTCTCGTGATGAGTTGCCTACATGATCCAGTCAAAGCATACTGGGCACAATTTTCCCCGCGTCGAGTCACAACGCCACGTTTTACAGCGTGGAAAAACTACTTACCCACATGCAACTGCACCCAGGCAAAGCCTTACAAACACTTTGGAAACAAAATTTCCACAAAGCTTTCATGTTCGTGGATTACCTTTGAGTAATTGTCATTGGCGAGGAATGTTCATTTTGAGGAATTCAACTATGTATGATATTATGGCAGAAAATGAACTCGAAATGATAGAAATTGAATTCCATCAAACCAGCACGGAAATGCGATTTCCGGGCATCTGGGAGGTCCATCAGCTAGGCCAAATTTTTTTTGTAGCTATCCGCGCCAACCCATGGTGCGCTCCGCTTATATTGTAACATAGCGATCAGTAATCCGGAAACTCCCCCTTTGAAATTATAGATCCGCCCATGGTAACTGCAGATTGGAGAGTGCGTGCCAATTTAATCACGGAAAATCATGAATGCGGACAATGCTGACCTAGCCGTATTTAGGGAACTGTAGCTAAATCCTTGATCGAACAACTTTGGAAGAAAATTAGCGACACATGCTGCAGGGGAGGAACTGCACAGTGGGCACCTTCTCTACAGAAGGTGAGCAATTGTCTAACATACATATCATATTTTCTCTTGTTGTTGGCGCCAGGCTGCAGGGATAATGGTAGACGCTGAGACTGCGATACCACAATCTGTGAGGAGTCTTTGGAGCCTGTCACCGAGGGTGCAGCAGTGGAAGCTGTTGTTGGAGTGGGTGGTAGCCTTGGCGTAACAGTGGTAATTAGTGACACCTTGCTGAACCACACCACGGTGGTTTGGCCAGTAAATTGGGCACAATCAGAATACCGGTGGCCTCATCAACCTCTAATTTCTTCAAGCAGCTTGCTATCAGGCTGAAAGGAGGGAAAGCATAGAAAAGTAACCACTGCAGTCTATGGTAAATGCATCAATATGCATGACTTTGGGGTCTGAGTGTCAGGAAACATATAGGTCCAGTTGTTTGGTTTGCGAGGAGGCAAATAAAACAACCTCCACAATTGTGAAATCCGTTCGAAAACATTCGGGTTCAGCATCGACTCAGTGTCATCCCTTGGTGATCTATATAGACAAATAATATGCCGCATAATTAAGTGTTCTTGGGACATGACTGCAGCTTAGCCAGATATTTCTGTCAACAACCATAGCCATAACTCTTGTCAGGTTAAGACTCATGATGGAAGCCATAGCATTGTGGTAGGCAGCTGCCGTTGAATTGTCAGGTAGGACCCTGATATGTTTAACCCTAAATGTAGCGAGCTTGCAGGCACTGAAGATTGCTAATATCTCCAAACTGTTAATAAGAAAACCCTCCTCATATGAAGACCACTTCCTGATGGCTGTCGTTTCTGCGTATTGCAAAATGGCAGCCGGAGACATTGCATTCAGAGTCAATCTGAATCCCCAGATTTCTGTATTGAGAGTTCTAACACTGACCTCATTTGGTGGATTACAAACCCTAGATTTGTGAAGACCTCCATGCATTTGGACGGGTTTCGACAGCCCTGGTAGGTTCGAGCTTGAAGGCACAGGTCATCTATGTAAGCATCGAAGAGATGGCTCTTGGTGCTGAAGCAAAGTCATTATAGGAAGACAGGTATATTAGTATTTAGTCATACCCAAAAGGAATCGCAGATATTTCCTATTATTTTCGGCTATTGGCATTGAATATTAGGCGTCCTCCAGTCAGCAGAGGCCATGTAACAATGAGGTGAGACCGAAGCAAGCCTTGACTACAGAGTGTTCATCTTAAAATGGTGGTAATCTATAAATTGATTGAGTTCTTTCAGATTGAGAATCATCCTGAATGTGCTACCTGGTTTACCTTGAGTTTAGCCACTCCAGCTGTAGGCAGGTATTTATTTGGAGTTGGAAAATTAGTCTGCAACGCAAATTGTGGCATGAGATAGGAGAGAAAGAGAAGTCTGGAACTCAATCTGATAGCCCTTCACACATTGTAAATTGGCAGGGTTAGGAGAAAGTTCATCCCAATTCATGTTGAAAAAAACGTAATTCTGCCTGTAAACCCTTGTCATCGACACTAACCTCACTTTTGGGGAAATCTGCCTAGGTTTCCGACTGCTTCTTGGGGTATAGTCGATGTTGCGCTGCACGTCCCGAATGTCCGGCTCTCCGCCCTTAGCCTCGCTTTGAAGCAGCTAAGTGGCGTTGGCTCCGCCCACGTTCGCGGCAGACCTTGGAAGCCTTAGCGGTGTTCTTCACCAGTTGTGGGATGCTGTCGGGTTACTCTTGTTGCACAGGCTTCTGAATTCTGGCTTGAGGTGAGGCCTCATTAAGATCTCTACGATACTGGTTCAAGCCTGAGTCTAAGCAGGGCCACTGCATCTAACATGCTTTTATAGTGCTGTAGTGCATTTGCAGATTTTGGATCAAAGATGACCATTAATTTGTAGGATAAGAGCAGTCATTGCTTGATTTTTTTTGTAGCTCAGGTCAGAAACCTTGTCGGTGGCTTAAGCAAGTTCCAAGAAATATCTGTAACATTTCGAACTGATCCATTTTTATTCATTGCCGAAGTCAAAATGAATCTATACATTCATGCCCGTGCGTATGTGTGTATTTGTGTGTGTGTGTGTGTGTGTTCTTGCGTGTGTATGTGTACGCGCGCGTATGTTAAGTGTGTGCATGTGCGTGTGTGCGCGCGAACGTGTGTGTGTATGTGTGTGTTGTGTGTTTGTGTGTGTGTGTGTGTTGTGTGTGTGTGGAATCCTGTCAGAACGATATCTAACGAACGCAAACAGGTATCAAGTTCGAATTAGGCATTTGGGTTGCTCATGTGGTGAGATGAAAACCTATGGTTTTTAGTGCTATTTCAACGTCATTCTAGGTCACGACAGGGCAAAGTTAAGAAACCTTGTGAACACAGTAAACAGCCTAGAAAACTGGAAATTTTCCAACTGTTCACATATACTTGCAAGAAAACATTTTAGGGAGCGGCGTAATGGAAAAATTAGTTCGTCTGTGAAACTTACATTTGGCGTTCCCTACTCTTCGACTTCCTTGACATTTTGACCTCATCTGACCCAATGACTTCCTGACCTTCTGGGTCATTTCTTCGTAAAGACTAGTTGCAACAATACAATAGTCAATTGCACTGAAGTACTTGACAACGCTTTCATCACACGCTATCAGTTAGTCTTCTGTGAATGGGTTGAAAACAGTTTCAATAAGCGGTAAATTCCATGTTCGACATTGACTTCTCGGCACTGAAACATTTGGAGATAGCGTATAAAAGGAATTTCTGTCGTCTGGGCGGCTACCATTAGACCCAACTTCCATGTACACACACATACGTGGAAAATGCAGCAATTGCAGTCTATTAAACCGGTCAAATTAATCTTTCTTTGGAGAGTCATATGAAGTGCCCCAAGTAGCAGGTTACTGGGATATTTCGTTATCTTGTTGAAGAGCTCGATCGGATATGCTTACATGTGAAGTATTCAGGGAATTTCCCAAATAGAAATCTTGAAACGGGAAATGAGAAGAGAGAGAGAGGGAGGTCCGCGTGCCGGGCACCTTGCTCACTCCCTCCCATCTCAGGCGAATCTGGTTACCCCCCCCCACCCCCTACTCCGTTAGCGTGAGGATCCTCTCATGCTCCATTGCTAAATTGTTTTCTGCCGGTTGCAAATGTGCAAACATTATGAAAGATTACATTGACAACTGTAGATTTCCTCACTTGGTGCCTCGAAGGTCTTTGTGTGCTTCGGAGTTCAGGGATCTCTGAAAACTCCGGCTAATACTATCAGAACCACTAATTGATAATCGCAAACAAAAATGGTATCTTTTCATACATCTGGGTCAATGAAATTTACACATGACATTAGTGTGTGGTAGGTTAATTATTCTGCGACTTGCCTGCTCAGAAGGATTATTCAGATTTTAGGTGATCTTGAAAGTCCCCTTTTGTTACATAACTTGTGAATATACTCATGAAATCACTACGCATACTTTCGTTCTTGTTTATTGTGTAGTGAATCTGGCAATGGCAGGGTGCTTACCTTGGATGCCAGAGTGGCCACTCCCAACGAATTCTATACAGTGACACAGAGGCGAAACTCTGAAATGCCCGTCTGGATTGAACATTCGCTGTAGGGAAAAACATCTAATAGAGACTGGAAGAGCTCCACTAAAAACGGGGTAAAGAGAAATGAGTAGTGAATAAGATCGAAGAAAGCTAGCCAAGCCGCTCTTATCCAGCTAACCAACTGCGGGCCATTCCTACGGAGACAATGTCCGGAGAGCAATGTGAGTATAGAAGGCTCCGGGCACTAACGTTAACATCGAAAGATGAATCCCAGGAGGACGAGGGTGAATATTCTGCAAACTTGATTACTTAACAACTTTGCAGTACTATTACTAGGCATATCCATTACCAAGGGGCGTTTATATTCGTCATCCAAAATATCCAAACAACCATTTTGTTGTAGAAATATTATAGGAGATTTTGGCCAACCGTCGTTACAATGGGGTTACACTGTTCCCCGCATGTCGCACTTTCTCGTCTCACCCTTTCATGATTTGTTGTAGTCTCCGAGAAAGCAGAGAATACTGTTCAGCTGTTTAGCAGTGAAACCTCACTTCACTTCACTTCATTCTGTCACCCCCCCCCCCTTCTCCGCCTCCATCACTCCGTGCATGACGCGCCGACAAATATTGGTCACTTCCTCTGTCCCTTCCGCGATTTGTTTTTATTCATTTTCGCTCATTTTTCGAATGAGTGCCCGCTGGCCCGAACTCAGATACCGCTGTCTGATTATCACTCACTCTCGCTCCCTCTCTCTTGTCTCCCCCCTTCCCCCTCTTTCTTTGCCTCTCGGTTTATTGACTTGTTTCAATATAAACCGTATGCGGTGCCGTATCAGACAATTCAACAACTGAGGTACACTATGAATAAGCTAAAAGTTGGTTAATTGACAATATGGCTATACATCACTGTTCAATATTCCATTATACAGTAATACGCTTGGATTCCGAAAAACACAACCACTGTCGGGTATCATGTTTGCCAAGGTAATGTTGAAAGGAGAGGTGATAAAAAAATAATACTATGCTGGTTAGATTGAGTTTCAGCGACTCTCGGTATTATCACTCAACGCGATACTGCTTCGATTGCTATGGCAACTTCGTTGTTATGAATGTACCTTGGCTGGTTTACCCGCAAGGGTATTTTCTTGGCTCCTATGCAGGCGTCCGTATAGTGTACTTAAGACATGAGCGACTTAGCTATCGATTAGATCAGACTAAATTCTATACAATATATCAAACCGGCGATGCACATGGAAGTGAAACCACGAAATCCAGAACGCAATGTCCAGAATTATAAAAAAACAGCAAATACAAACGGGCTGAATGAATCAAAGCTAATGGTTTCACTTGGAAGCTACGTAAAGCTTGTGAGAGAGCTCCAACAGAAACAATGATGTTTGGAAGTTCATCTTCAAGCCCATAGATCTCACCTCACGAGCACGTTCGGAATTTTCGGGGAACTGGTAAAGGAAATGGAATACTAAAATATCGCTGAAGACGGTCCGGGAACAATATAAAAAAGGATACCCCTTCCCCCTCCCTCCTTCGCCAATATCGCCATTCTTCTGTTGGTTGAGTCCGTTTGATATAATAGCTCAATGGTTGAGCGGTCATTGACGATCCTAATAAAACTGGAGTGATCGTGGGCAATTGTCCAACTCATCCGAAAGTCGCGGGAAAAGAGCTAGGCTCTTGCTTTTATTCCCATAGTGTCAAGTTACAATCGGGAAGGATTTGTTACTTCATGAATTCATGGTCATCTCAAACCACTTCTACTTCACATTCTGAAGACAACTATCACGCGAAATTCATTAATACTTTTATTGGTTTCTGCATTCTGATTGGCCAAAAGTTCATTCGAGACCATATTCGAATCGCCATTCCAACCCTCTCTATTTTGCATAAAGAAAATTCGGAGAAAACATGACTATCTGGAATCTGTTTTTGTTTTACTGGTGAGCAGCCTAGTTACCATGTACCGCCACACACAAAGTGAAAATACTAGCCTTCGTTTTGGATAGTTGCTATATAGATACATTGTGTGGTTACAGCACCATGCATTCCTATGGTACATCATACAATCTTTATAGCGCAGTGATCACACTGACACTACGTGTAGACAAACGATGCGCTACGTTGGTATATATTTGTACAGTGCCCCCGATATATATGCTTGAATTGGAACACAACAACCCAACTTGCCTGCTCCGAAATACGAGGATATTGCACGTCATCTTCTCGAATTCTTAGGCCTGACACACGAATAACAGTACGTAAATACCCTAGTGCGATGGTTAAAATTATTATCCCGGATAATGAAACAATAGGTTGTGGCATGGCAAATCACTGGCATATCACTATCGAGTAGCTCTCAGAAATCCGGTTAAATGTTTCGCCTGCGTAGGTGATAAAGTTGCTCTCAACGTTACGGGAAGCTACACAGCTCGTCGGTTTCAAAGTGAGTAAACCTTGAAAAATCATAAAAAAATACATCTTCTTCTTCAGCAGAAGTTACTGGTTATGTCTCGGATATATAACTGAGAGGTTGTCTACCTGCAACCGGTGTAAGTTTCTTCATGAAATAGAGTCCTTTGTTCAGTTCTTCAAGCGCAAGACGCCAGTTAAGCATGAACAGTGTAGAAACTGCAATGCGTTGGATTCGCTGTATATTGTGTAAATAGGCCCGGACACTCCAGCCTCTGACTCGAACTATATGGTTTTATGTTACTCTGACTTTATAATTAATAGGATAATTAGAGGAGAGGATTCGCTATTATGAGGTCACTGAATAATTGAATGTTCAACGAACAACAAAAATCGAAGTAAAACGCATTTTACAGAGTTCTTTATATACTTTCTCGAGTTGTATTGATGAATGGGGATAAAAACGAGGGTGTCGGTCTTTCGTTGCATTCAAGACTTCTGAGACGTCATCGTAGAGGCAAACCACCTCGCCTTCGGCTCGACGTCATCATCAGTCCTAATGCACAAAGACCTCGGCACCCTCGTATTTATCCCCTAAATATCGAACCATACGTTTCGAGACTCACACAGGGCTGCTTCGTTTATTCGGGTGTTGTTCTTAATATTACTCGAGTTCTTTACGATAGTCACGCTTCTCAATTATCTTCTGCACATAACATGATTGCAACACTTCTATTGTTCCCAGTTTTAAATCGTATTTATAAATATGTACTCGTATGTATTTATACTGGATTTCAGTGAACTTGAAACTTGACTCTATATTTTTGTTCTAACGAAACACTAATGATACAACTATAGGATCACGTCTTCAGTCGGTGAATGCCGTTTTACCAACTATCAGGTACCGAGGAGCACCCGGAGAGGAGGCGGCGCCGCCGATGTCTTTGTAAAATCCGCTGTCAAGCTTCTCACTTTTTCTTCACACGTTCAAGCTGTTAAACAATAGTGTGCACGTGACTTCTGGAGTAGTACGTCTGGTGGTAATATACCGATCACCGCCAAAGTCTCTCTAAGAGTTCTCACCTTACCTTGCATCAATTGTTCTTCCTCAAGGACGTTTGTTGATACTCGTGACTTCAAAATCCAAGTCGACGTTTCTGACAATGCGTATGCAAAACCGTTCCTGATCTCCTGCAATCTCTGGAACTCGGACGCACACTGAATACCACATACCGGGTCTCATTATTACCAAAGGAAACTGGTTGCCACCATCCTCTATTCACCTCACTCTTTTCACCTGTCTAATCACTAGCTCATCAACCATTCAACACACCTTCCGTGAATTGATATCAGCATCGATCGTCCCTCTTTGTAATACCACATCCACCCTCTTCCAATGGAAACGTTTTCCGACTTGTAACGATATGAGCTAGCATCCTCATCGCCCCTCCTGTCACAACATTTATCCTTGGAACCAGGCTTGTCAAAACTCGTTCCTTGGGGCCGGATCCATGGAAGAATATTCAAATTAGCGTGGGTACACCAAACGAAAACCATTGATAGGCCAACAAATTACCTACCGAACTCATTGCTCTTGGTACCGCAATAATTATGCTTCGCTAACTTTTGGAGGGGGGTTGAGACCCTATCGCCGCCTTTGGATAGCATTGATCACAGAATACTGCTGCAGAGGCGGCATCATCGGATTTGGTTTATCTGGCGTAGCATTTGACTTGTTCAGTTCCCATATAATCGTACAGACACAAGCGTTGTCTCGCAGGGCTCGTTCTAGTACCAGTCTTGCTTAGTTTTTATGCACGACCGCCTCTTGAGGACATCATACTTCGCTATGAGCTGAATATCATATCATATGCCCATGGACCACCATATTCGTGCCACTAGTAAGTGAGACACAACCCCCCTCACCCGGTGGGATCTCGGCGCTAAAGTTTCTGTTTTCCCATCCCATATTTGGTGGTGTCGACCTTGCTCCCTCTATTAGTGCCCATAATCAGGTGTCATTATTGATTACGTAGCCGCAATGTCCGACCGGTGTTGCCACCGTTTTGGGGTCCTGCAACAATGCGCACTGGAAAATTGACAAAATTAGTAACATGCCTTCCCTTACATCACACTAGATAGCACGTGTCTGTATGGCGCTTTACATAAAACGAATATCTCAGAGCACTTTCCGAAGACAATCCCAACGCTGAGCCCAACTATATACACATAACAAAACAATTTATCACAACTGAATATTTCGAGAATATTACTTCTCAGATTAGATTCGAATTACCCCCGATTCGGAGCGACTGAAGTAGCGGTTCACAAACGCGGCGCACACAGCTAGAAAGCTCTCTCTCTCGTTAAACTTGTTATTACAAGTGGATTGGTGATCGTAGGGCATTCTAGCAGAGCGCTCCCCCCCCCCCCCCTCCCCCGTCGTACGGATAGCTGAAAGCTCTCCATGTAGACCGGTCCATATTATGAGATTTTGTGAAATAAGGTGGCACAGAATTTTGCTCAATTTGATGCTTTGGCTATAGGCCATCCAATGTTAGTCCCTACCGATTATGTAGGTAATATGGTTTCTTTTGTTTGTTTGAGTACCATTCAGCAGTCGAATTTGGACAGTTGGAGTGTTCTAGATCGCATACAATAGAAGGCGAATAGCAAAGTGTTTCAATAGTCTAAACGGAAATAACAAAGGCGTGTATTAGTTTCTTGGTGATGGCTGGTCGAAATGTTTTTGGCAGCAATAGTCGACATGGCAGTAGCGTCATCAAAACGTACACCCAGATTATAGTAAGACTGCTGACATCACCAATCTGAATACCACAATAGCAGGCTGCAGATTTATGAGCCAGACTTAGAAGTGAAGTGAATGACTTTGGTCTTTGGATGTTCGGAGCAATCATTACTCGCGCACCATTGACGGAATTCATCAATGTTGGTTCGATCTCACCGATATGGGTGGTCCCCTCCATACAAGTGATATCAAGCTGAGTGTCCATCAGTATATAGCATATAATTTCCCTTGTGGAGAAGTATATGTTTTCAAGAGGGGCTGTGCAAAATAGACTAAACAGGACCGGTCCCAATACCGGGCTGTGTGGAACGCCGCGATCGAGCTCCACAGCTCTCGGCAGGATTGACCCATGTTGTGTGTCTGTCCAAAAGGTAAAATCTGAACCAGTCAATGGCAACGCCGCTTATACCAAAACGACGCTGCAGCCTGTGTAGAAGAAATCGTGTCTAGGTACAGAATCCAGCGGCTTAGCGCTTACAATCCCACACGTGCTTATCAAGAGCACATAGCACACCATTATTGACTCTGGCAGAGCAGTCTCAGTACTACGGCCTTCCTAATAAAGCTAATTGACTCTTTGCATATAAATGATTTTTGTCTTAGGTAACAAGTTTATCTGACCAAACACTGACTTTTCAATAAGTTTTTGAACTTACAGTGTTTGCACTCGGCCTGTAGTTTTTCAGAATGCGGCGTCTAAACAACACTACACCTGTTATCATGTTTGCAGGGCATCAGAAAATGTGCCGATTTCAATGATAGGTTTATTATATCAATTAGTGTTCGAACTTCCTCAGAGCATTACGGCTGAGGGGTCAAGCGAACAAGTTTTGGCGAACAAAGTTTGATAAGATCAGAAACGAACTCTTCTTCTATCTGCTTAACAATTCTCTTGTATTAGTAGTCCACATTTGCAGTGTTCAACAGCTTGGTGTAACGCATCCCGGGGTGACTTTAATATTTTCCCTGTCGATCTCGATCCTGCCGACTGCCATTTTCTTTCCATCTTGCGGAGGCCTCTGGATAGTCAAGCAACTGCTCGGAAACCAGGCCATCCTTGGTTTATCGGGATATGATTTCGTGACGAGTGGATATAAGATGGATGTTAGCTCGTGGTTATATCGATTACCCGGCGGAAGTCGGAACGTTGTTCCGTCAATGGCACGTAGAAGCACGACCAGGAGAACCAATTTCTAGTGAAAAATATCACTGGATTACTTTGAGGGTTGTTTTTGACGCTACCGACTACCCCAGCGGCTGTGGTCAGGCAATTCTCCGCAGCTCGGTGAGCACACATGGAAATTATTGCCCATGTAGATTTTAGTCTTACTAGCTGGTTGAATGAATAGTAAGTGCCTTTCAGCAAAGCGTTCTCCCATCGTATGTGTATTAACAGTTCCCCCAGTGAGCCTCTGCCAATATTTTGAGGATTTCCGAATGTGAGGTGAGGAATTGTGAATTCGATGCATTGCTGTACCGACAACTAGTGAGCTCGTGCAAAACTTGCGTACACAGTTTTTATTTGCTAGACGAGCAGAGAACTTCTAAACAAGTTGATGTTCGTTTCACTGTTTGGAGATTATACCTATTACCCCCTCGGACATCATAATCCTACCCGGCAAATGGGAGGTTCGGTACTCGTTAATGATGTGGGCGGTTCCAGGTGGCTTGGTTCGTAAATCGCCTGATGTGTCTGGCTCCAGGAACTTCTGCCGGAGCCCTTTTTTTCGAGGTAACAGCCCCCAGTGCCTCAACTATCACTGGGATAACCACTCGGCTCTGACATCCCAGAGTCTCTGTATCTCCAGCATCAGGTCCCGGTATTTGTCGATCTTCTCTTTCTCTCTGCTTCTGATGTGGTGATTTATGATCTTGGTCTGTCACTGTTCTTAAGGGCCACGAGATTGACCGTCTCGATGTAATTGTTTGTCCCTCGCAGCTTAAAGTAGGACAAGATCTTGAATTGACTGTTTTTATCGGTCACTGTCGCCGGATAATGCAGCCGCATTGGTTCTGGGACCATCTATATGTATTGTTTGCAGATCCCCAACGGTGTGTGGCCCGGACTGCAACATGATTGGTTGGTCTAAGTATCCGTTGGTGCTATTGGCAGCTGCCAGGTGGTCACAGTTTCGTCTTGCACCACCACATTCTCACTGTGTGTCTGTTGTTTTGTGGATGATCCTGTCCCTCTGGCATTTTGTGTGTTTCAGGGCATGGTCCTGTGCAGCTGTGACCAGTGCTTCCGTTTATTTTCTGAGTCCTTCGGTGGACAGCCATTAGCTTGGCATCTCTGGCTGGTGACCTCCTCATTCTGCGAGGGGTAACCTACCCACGGGAGGAGTGGATTTTCTTACCAGTGATCTCGTTTCACGGTAGTTCATTGCGGTTTCCACTCTACTTTCCCGTTGTGTCAGTGATCCAAATTGCACTCAATGCAGCGTGTAGGGGGTTCTTTCCTACTGTCTCGACAGATGGTATTAGCACAGCCCAAAGTCCGTTGGTTTGTTGTACTTCTCACCAGGCTTTAGGCGTGCTCCTGTCTCGTGGGAGGTACAGGCGCAGTACACTATGGGTGGTCAGAATTTGCGGTTTTCGGTCAGCTCGGCAGTGGGTTACAGTCGATTCCCTTGCGGTGGAGCTGATCACACGCAGGCCTAAGTCTTGAGGGCCTGGATTTACTGTCGTGCCCGTTTGTCCAAATGTATCACGTATATATATAGATATATATAATATATTATAAATATATATATTATATATATATTATATATAATATATATATATATAGATATTATATATATATATACCACTGTTACGATACCCTTATCAAATTTGGATGTATAAGCCAGGTCGGAGTTGATAATGATATTGTTCCACAGGTCATTAGGGAACATGGCAGTTCGACGTTGAAACGTAAAGTGGCATAAACGATCTTTCAAAACTCCCATGACAAAAATTTTGAATCCTGCCAACAACAAAACTTTATAGTTCCCCCATACCTACCACGGATACATCCGCAAAACGTATGGCAGACATTGTTGCGTTTTTAATATGGTGAGCAGTTTAAAAAAAAAATAGCCGTAACGATATCACTATGGAGGGAATTAAATCACTATCACCCGCCATTTTAGTGGTGAGCAGGCCAGAGCACTTAACAACACGAACTGGCTTATTGGGGACGATTTTCGTCAGTTTGCTACCCATTCAGGACGACAAATTTTCTAGAAGTTAAGTTTAGCATTCCAGTCAATAACATCTCACTTTAATAAGATTGTTGTGTTTTGTTGTTTTTCAATGAGAGCATAGTGCTGTGAAGTGTAATCATTACAGAATCAACATGAAAAATAATATTGAACACATGTTACGAAGGAGTGTATAAGCAATAAATAACTAATATCAGCACCCAAGCTAATCGTGTGCTAGATTTGTTTCACATGATTTTCGAAAGCCATTAACCAAAGGCACAATGCGCAGTCAAAAGTTGAAAGGGAACCTTAACTTTTGAATCACTTGAAGATATGACTAAAATAATACTGCTGTCAATTGAATTGAATTGCACTGAGAATATACTGGTGATTTCTTGCCAATCTATTTCTTAACCCTCCCGAACAACAGGAGATCATGTTGGTTGCAATTTGCAATGGAGATTTTTTGGGAGATTGCCTCTTAGATGTTCAAAAAGTAATCACCGATGCATTCATTTCATGATACTTGTTTCAGTTTTCCACTCACATCCACACACCAAACCCCCGTTGATTCTAAATTCAGTGATTTCTGTTGACCATATCGCTGACCTTTGCCTGAATCCGAATCGATGACTCAATGCATTTAGGCCGAGAGCGTTATCCAACTGCTATGGCATAGTTGCGTTTACCGTTGACAACTCAAATTAAGCCCATGTAGCGTTTCCCAATCCATATTCCCCATTCTATCCTCACCCAAATGTTTCCTCTAAACAATGAGTTATTGTTTCCTTCCCTCTTGGGCGGCACCCACTATACTACGTTACCAATCAAATGTGGGACAACATATGGACCTATCGCGTGTCTTACTTCGACGTGTGTTTACTTCAGATTTTTCTAATGATGCTCGCTCACGTGGTATTCAACGGGTCTGTTCGCTTGTCCTTACTATTCTTTGACCTATATAAACGATCTCGTTGATTCTGCTTTTCTGGTTTTTCTTTCATAATTGTCTATGGTTTTGATGGCCTTTCATTCGACTCGGCTCCTCTCTGATTTTTGCAGTTAATATTCGGGAGAATTTCTCCTCTCTGCAAAAGAGTGATCCCTGAGGGGACACGACTTCCCCTAGATTTGTTTGCTCTAAGAGTGATAATGCCTTCAAGAACAGTGTTGATTTGTTTTTCAGGAATGTGGGTCGCGCCCTCGACAAGTTTCTTTCTGGCTCTTTCATAGTACACTAAAACTAAACTATATTCGCAGGCTAAATTACTCCCCACACATTAATAACATGGAATGATATTTGTTTCAGAACACAACACGAACATGTGTCATTGAAAAATGAAACGTAATCGGCTTCTGGAATCAAGATCCAGCCTGACTCACGGACCCTCATATTCCAAGAAAATTCGTCTCAACTCATGTTTAGACAGTAGAGCCATCAATGCACAATTGTGACTGACGAACTACGGATGTAGGGACCGGCTTTTTCGCTCTGGATTTTCGCATAGTATATTGTTGACATCTCATTTGTCAAAGCCTTTTTTTCTTGGTGGTCAGGAAAAGTGAGCATATAATTTGCATGTTTTCTTGAACACGGTTCACCTTTACGGTTCATCATCCAATCGGATTTTACACCGGAGGTTAGTATACTGTTTGGAGATATTCAAGGTCATTACAATACAACTGTGGGGTGCGTAATGTGTTGGTTTTTATGTAATGAAAATCAGCACAATGCAAGTCTCCGTTCGACCGCTAGGATTCTAACAATATGAACTCAACATTGGACATCGCATATTAGCCTCATCTCCCTGGTCTTGAACGGGAATTTCCCAATTTTTTCTCAGTCCTGGCTCCCATTCACAATCTACTCGTTCCATCGAGCCTAGTCATGGCTGGTGCAAATGAGGAGCCCAGA
Source organism: Sclerodactyla briareus (assembly GCA_026419785.1). Lineage (NCBI taxonomy): Eukaryota > Metazoa > Echinodermata > Holothuroidea > Dendrochirotida > Sclerodactylidae > Sclerodactyla > Sclerodactyla briareus. The sequence goes on along the minus strand of JAODTK010005604.1, from coordinate 34,594 downwards.
AGCCAATTGTGATCATCGCTGAAAACCACGGTGATAGGCTCACCTCTCCTCGTATACGTCAAAGGCCTAATAGGTTTGTCTGTGTGTATTGTGTCTTTTTTGCAGCTCTTCAGTTACAAAATAACTTTTTGTGTCTCTATTTGAGGAACATAAGTGGAATTCCGGACTTTGGCCACCCTCACGGCCTTGCTTAGGAACCGTAAAACCCATGGATAGACCTTGCGCTTGACGGCTGGAAATGTCTAACCACATATCCTCATTATTCATAGTCACCAAGTGTAAGTGACTGCAGTTTCAATTCTCCCAAATATTGAGGAGATCATTTGATTTTCTCCCACTCGTTTTTGTTTTGGTCGGTTGGGGGTGGGGGAACCCACCTGCTAGCGGCAGTCCTACGGAACCACCTACCCATTTTTCCCTACTCCATCCTCGTGCCGAGTGCCTTCGCGAGTAAGCGACATTTTTGTTACCTGCCCAGTCATAGGCATCTATGTGTCTGCCAGGGTATGCGTGTGTGGTGTGTAGTGTGTGGGTCGTGGTGTGTGTGTAGGTTGTGGTGTGTGTGTGCGGCAATATTCGATGTGTGTTCGTTGTGTGATTTTGCGTGTGTGTGTGTGCATTTGTTGTTTGTATATGTGTGTGTACACTTGGACGCCTGACTTGTGTCAAGGAATAACTCAAGGCAAATTTGGTATGTATGTTCCCTATGATCAGTCTGGTCCAGATGGTTTCTGGATCGGGGTCATTCCGGGTCGTTTAGCCCGTAGCATTTTGATGAAAAGTATGTTTTGCGGTTGTATCAACATGAAACATCCGAATTCTTCCACGATTCGCTTCTCGTCTTTTCTGATACTCCCTACGCTCCAGTTCCCATCGTCAGCATCTATAATATTTCCCTGAATACATCCCACTCGATAATCTGACTCAACAGCGTTAGCTTCGGTATCCTTTTCGTAAACATCTCGCGTTTGACTTCCGAGCCACTAGGATGAGCAACAAAGTTACTTCGAGTGTTGCTCGATATTGACTTCGATCAACTTGCAAGAATTTTACTAATCTCCCCTGATTCGATTTTTTCTGGGGAAATCTGGAATACATTCCCACTATCGATTATGAATCAACAGAGTGCTTAGCAACAGCGGTATCCTTTTTAAATAAACATCTCGCATTGTTTTGGCAATTCTTCCACTGATTACGTAGTTATTTTCACAATCCTCAAGGTACATTCGGACGACGTGCTTAACTTGTATGAATAAGACCTTGATACTTCATGAAGTCGCATCGACCGCGTGAAAATCATGCCGGTTGATGGAAAAAGGAGCAATAGTTTGCTACGAGTAAACAGTCTATAATAAATAAATTCCTTTATAGATGGGGCAGTCTATTTCAAAGAAGAGTGATCAACAGTTTGCTACCGAGTTTATATTCCAGGTCTCCAAAGTATAAATGATGAAATTTCAAATTGTGTGATAGAGGGTGAAATGATGACACAAGGTCTACCCTCGAGTCGTCACGGAAAAGAGGGGGAATAGCGTGGACGTATTCAGAGTACATAAAATCGCTTTAAACAGATTTCTAATTGACTAGCAGAAAATATACATGACTTCCCTACAATGAGCATGATTGTGTCGAATGGGTTTGTCTGTCTCCCTAATGAAATAGGAGAGCCATCTCTATGCGCACCTATGAAGGGCCCGCCACCCAAACAACAAGAAAAGGACGATATTCTATAATACACACCCGCCCTAATTATCGAAAACCTCTTTGAGCACTATAAGATATGACTTTGTTGACTAACACAATTCTTATTTATGCGTGCCCTTTAGCATTTCTGAACGTCATCTGAACATCTGCCTTTGCACACCTAGCTCCGACTCCTCCCCCCCCCCCCCCCCCCCCCCCCCTCCCCCCTCAATAACATATACCACCTCGATAATACATGTGACTTCCAAGACCCCCATTATCTCCAATCCAGACACCATTCATTCCGTCATCAAACCAATACCGGAAGCATTCGAAAGTCCTTTACATACTCCTGAGCAAGCATTCCAAGTATCTCAGAACATTTTCTCATACCATTCTTCCATTTCGAAA
>JAODTK010005604.1:0-30000 GCA_026419785.1 Sclerodactyla briareus | reverse complement strand
AACGCCGTGTCATCCAAACTTTTTTCAACTTCAGATTGCACAGTATCTTCGAGATCGTTTATATTAGCAGGACAGTAGGGAAGGACCGAGAGACGACCTTTGGGAACACCACTAGTGACCTTTTGTCAGGTAGAATACGCTCATTGATGACAACTTCCTGCGCCATGTTGTAGAGCCACTCTTCAATTCACTTCAGGACACTGCAGGTAATACCCATAATAAACTCTCCAATTTGAAAAAGAGAAGTTAATGGGGCACCTTGTCACAAGCTCCCTGTTATTTTAAATTTCTTCTCAAAATTCCGTTTGACATTATAATCTAATGCTTGACTAACCTTTGTTTGACCTAATCGATTATAGACGCTTTTATTTTTATTACGGCGCTTATTCCATGGAATGTACGCTCTCATGATCTCATCACAAACGTTCCCAAGAAAAACTCTCCAGAGTTAACAATTAGGCCAAATGACTGAACCCAGAAAGTCCATCCAAATCCGCTTTATGAATAGGAGAAGGGAGGAGTTCTAAACTCTGTGGAATATTGACGGAACAAAACACATCAAAAGCTACAATATCGCGATCTCTTGACCAAGCTTACCGATACTCTCTACATTGTCCACTGAATTGGGATTAGTAAATGATCCAATCTCGTTCTTCCTGGTAGGGAAAAGTACATGCTGAGAAATTTCTGGGTAAGTAAAATCACCTATGGAAGTTGTGTTCTTTCCGGGAACTTTAGTTGTTGCTATCAGAGCTGTTAGGAGAACGATAGATAACTCCAACTGGACTAGGAATGCATAAACTTTTCTGTTTTGAAAAAAAAAACAACTACCGCTGACATTGTTTCCTTCGCAACCCTTCCGAAATCAAAACAATATAACCAATGCCACGGATAATATCCTGCCGATCCTGCCTATGGACAACACCCGGATGTGAATTTCAGCTGTGGAAAGTCCCCATTCAATTAAGACTTTGTAATCCCAACTACGTCGTGGTTGCGCTCATGGACCAAAATTTGAGCTCGTCGAACTCATTCCTGATACTTCATACAGCAAACCTTAACGCGAAAAAAGACAATTCGACTATCGCTCGTAATTGCTGACACCACTAACACACACAGAACGGAGCAATTTATAGAACCCTGTCAGTTGGACACGCGGAGCCCAGCCCCCCCCCCCACATCTAGTGTAACAACAGACCCTCGACACATCGATTACTTAGACACTTTGATCGAATAGTTCGTGATGTAGAAAAATGGTGCATAACAGAGCTACTCATGGCATGAGTGCCTTCTGATCACGATCTAACGAGAGGTCAATGAGGTCATCATGGTCTTTCTAATAAGAGGGGGGACTCTACCCTCCTTACCTACCTTGCCTTTTGAGGCAAAACTCCTTCCTGTTGGCATTCCAACCAGCACTCGTATCGATACCTGACAGCTGAGACTCTTCTGTTCGGTCTCTGAAATATGCAATGAATCCCCCAATTCAAACTGAATGCAGGCGCATTCACAGCGCCGCGATGGAATGAATTTCGATATGCAAAGAGTCTTACATTGAGAGTGAATTCGAGATTGATGGATTCCGTTGTGCTTGTTATGTGGCCTTCTAGCACCTTTGTGTTCATAATTATCCTTTACAAGGTGTTCAGACTTTGACTGGCTCTGGTGATCTCAGATGAACTTGGGCAAGACCTAAAAAACAATAGGGATCATCTACTTAGTATGGCCAAACCCATACCAAGTATAAACTTGCTTTAATAGCGTTTGGCATTGAAATGTAATGATATTTACAACAGATTTTCAGACCTGGTTTTTCAGATGAACCTGTACCATGCACCCCAAAACAATTAGGGATCATTTACTTCATATGATCAAGCTACACCACCAAGTAATGGTTTTATTGAGTCCGCATTCCTTCACTAGTTGTTGACTCAGATGACCTGGGACTCAGACCCCCAAACGTTAGGGGATATCCACTACATATGGCCGAACCTACATACCACGTATGGACTACCTAGCCTTTTTTGTTCACTAGTTTGCAAGGTTTGGCAAGGTTTTTCATCTTTGACTCGGTTGCCTTCAGCTGACTCTTGGACCTACCCCTGAAATATAGGGATCACGTATCCTCCCGCCCATATAGCAATCCAAATCTACATGCAACCCTCTACAATTTTTTGGGTGGTGTTCATGTAATTATCATATTAACCAAACTTGTTCTCTGTCAACACCAGATGATCTGTAACAGCCGCCAAAAACATTTGGGGATTATCTACTCCACATAGTCAAGCCTACACATCAAGTGTGGTTGTAGCGCATTTTTTTCTATCTTCACTAGTTATTGTATTTACAGGGTTGGCATCAGACCGGAAAACATGGTATCTTACTTCATTTAACCAACCTACATACCAGGCATGAAATTTTACACCTGGTTGGTCATGAATTATCGGTTTACAAGGTTGTCATACATGACCTCTGTTATTTTGGGAGACCCAAAACCATAGGACACATCTATTTCATCATTGCTAACCTACCTACCGTATGAATCCTTTGCACCTTTGCTGTTGTATATTATTGTGTTTACAAGGTACATGAGACACATACATAAACACACCACACACACCTACATCACACCCTGCACCATCTCATAGATTCCCTTTGCCTTTTGCAATAATCTAAAGTAGTAAAATTAGGTGAAAAGTAGTATTATTGTTCATTCATTATAGGTTCTCTGTTCTTCTTCCATCTTTTTGCAATATATTTTTAAGCTGAGTATGCCTACAGCATGAAATTGAATGTTGCCCATGGGTAGCAAACATGAAGAGGAATAACCCCTGTTGTGTTAAGAATACCATTTTGTCCCTGTCTAGAAATTGTTTCTCAATATTTCTTCCTTTTGCAGCCACAATGATCAGAGCAGACTGCTGCATGGTACAACACGAACACATATAGTCAGAGGACGTATCTAGAGGAGGATGTGTGGGGTGTCACACCCCCGAAAATTTGTCCAAAATGTCAAATAGTTGGAAGATTTTACCCAGTCGAAGGTAGCTTAGGTTAATATTCACACCGAGACACAAGATTTTCAATAATGCTTATTTCTTGTGAGGAATTCAAACTGCACCACAACAACTCCAAAAGAACCATGAAGAATATTCAAATTTATTGTCAATTAGGCATCAGAATTCTGCATTTTTGCAAAAATTGCGCTCAGCACCATGATTCTGCCCGCCCAAATTAAGCTAGACCTATATGTAAAATCCAGTAATCGGTTGACATTTTCGTAAATTTGGCAAACTGATCCAGTCATATGTTTCCAGATTCAGACTTTCGAAAAGAAGCAATGTTTAATTCCTCGGGAAATTCGAACTGGGTATACCACAATTCGAAACACGAAGAAAAGAATCGAACATGTAAATCTGCAGGGGTAGGCCTCTGTTTGGCATCTCTTGGATTTCGGTTCCTGACAGCGGGTGGGGGTTTTTCCCAATTTGGGTTCAGACTTGTGGAGGGCCATGCAGAACCGCAACTGGGAAATTCAGTCCACGCTGGAAACTCCTCTGAACCAGCTTTCGGCAATTTGACAATCAGGAATGATGAGCCAGTGGAAAATACACATATGGGCAACCTGGGCCGGGCATCAATGGGGGGGGGGGGGGGGGGGATTTTTCATTTCAAAGACTCAGTATCTAAAGTACGGAAAAGGGTCTTCAATCCAGTTAGGCGTACACAGATAGACAGTTATTTTATACCACCTTCGACCCCAAATTGAGTTTTATAAACTTAGGATGCCTCCATAATGGTTAGTTGGAAGTGGGGATTTTCTAGTCGGAATTATGTAGCTTTTTCAGCCGCCCCTCCTCCTCCAATCGTCAGACCCTAGCTACGTCCCTGTACGGTGTGCTGGGAGTGCATTGTGCATATGTAGAAGGCAACATAAGTCTCAACGTATTAGGGTCTGCTCCAAGGTTCTCTATTGACAACAGAGATCACTTGTATGGAAAGTGGATTGTCCGAACAACAGTGAACAATAAAATTTTATTGTAGATCACACTGTGTAGGTGGCAGCGCATGGTTTCACAATTTGAAGGGTCCTGGGTACACAGCACCAGATGGTGCTTGATATAGCAGCATGTGGAGCAACGATCCAGTGTCCACGAACAGGGAACGAGGGCAGCAATGGTGCTCTAGCTGTAAATGTAGCCTAAAGGTGCTTTTCCTAGGCACGCGAATGTGCGAATGTGCGAATACGGGACCAAACTATTTTCCGCTCCTGTGTTATTCCTATGGGTTTATTCATTGGCACGCGAATTGGCGAATGTTGAGAATGGCGATTTTCTACATCGCCGGTGCGACGAAATGAAAGTCGATTGTGACAAAATTTGAATAGCGTGGTTCTGCGCGCGAATTCTGCCTGCTATTTTTGACCAATATGGAACGCCGAATGGGACACCGTATACTGAGTATTTCAGTATTTTGCTGCAAAATAGGGCAGATGGGTCACATACATCGTGCAATTCCCTTTATTCGCCTGTTTAATAGGCTACATAGTCTATTGAATTATCCTTACTGCGTCATATGTTCGAATAGTCGGCATGCTGCTGGATTGTTTGAAGCGTTTTAAACCCTGATCCGTGGGAATTTCTCGGATTGGATAGATTCTACCCGGGATCGCTGGTCATCCGGATATGTATGTTTTTAGCCTTTTGACCCACCCATCACGAAATAACCAAACTACATGTAATAATGTCTAGATAACCCTGCACTCATGCATGCTCTCTAAAAACAAAAGAGTGAATTCTACGATGGAGTGTTGATCACACCGCACACTTCATGGGAATTAACATTCACTATTTCGTTTTTAGAGTGTGACGCCCATTTCGTTGGACAATTTCTAAGAGACAACAAACGTGTTTAAGATTAAAATAGGCCCATATCCCATAGCTACACCGTTGTCGTCAAATTGGGTGGACTGCGTCTCCACTGTTCCTTCTTCATTAGGGAGGTATATCCTGTGACAATAATGACATCTTGCCTAAAATGATGTGCTTACAGCTCACTGGCGTGATGTTTCTTGCCGTTTTCGCGCTAAATAGCAGCTAAAAAGCCGCACGTCTAGTTCTGTGTTCCCCCCGAATTTCATTCCGCGAGTCGGGATTCGCGTGGCTAGTAAATACCCACGCGACACGCGATTTGCTTTTCTGGGAAACCGCCTGTCGAGTCGCGTATTCGTCATTCGCGTGCCTAGTAAAAGCAGCAAATACAAGTCTATAGACCAACAAGGTGCAGGTTGATACTTTTCGAGCGAGTGGCATATGCATGTGATGATTGTGGCTTATTAGTCATGAAAATGATATGAAGGGTGACAAAAACACAACTTAGCACAGTCATTCGTCACCGTCAATCAGTTGGTGTCGTTGATCTGAACTAGTGGCTATTTTCCAAAAAGAAATAATTTTTGTCAGGTATTAAGTAAAGGCCTGCAGCGTATTGGCAGGCGTTATGGGGTAATTTGAACATGAGACATAAAAAAGCGCACATAGAAAATCCATCCCCTTGCAGTCACCACACAAATTTGCAGAAACTACATTGGTCTGTCCAAACAAAGAGAGGACAGGCAAGTATCTAAAAAATGGACATCCATGACAGTCCACATGGCAAGAATAACGATGTTCTTGTTGTTTTTTCTCTTGTGTAGTTCTTTTGTTATATATCCTATTTACAAACTATGTTATCATATACTACATACACACATGCGAGATATGCTTGACCAGATGAATTTCTTATGCCTGCAGGCTGCAGCAAGAAGTTAGACGTAGTAGATGTTTGAAATGGTTTCAGCAGTATGTTTTGTGACTTCTGAAGTAGAATGTAAAGCAATGTTGTTTTAGCAATAACTTACCGGATTACTGTGAATGCAGAACTTTAAGAGAATAAAATTATACACAAACTTTAAGTCCCTGACTGAATTAGTATTGATACTTGAAGTGCAATAGTGGTGCTCAAGGTTGTTTTCAGCACGATATTTGGGGACATGATAAACTTGATTATTCTAACTTTATTACGGAATTGATGACATTATGGGAGGAATGAATTGGAGTATGGGGAGATTAACGTTTGATTTCGGGACGATTGTCGAATGAGCAGTACAGGACACCTCACATGCACTGAGCATGTGGATGATATATCTGTGGACATAGTGTCACATGCATGCACCGTGGGATCCACAACTGTCGCATTCACCACGTCACCAGTTTTTTGTCTGTCACACTGAAATGTCGCCATTTATCTTTAACTCCTCGGTCTGTTGATCTTTGCCGATACGACGATCGTAGTTTCCACAAAGCCCGCAACTAGATCTGTCTCTTTATATTCGCATCCCGGATGAATGGATTCCAACACATTTCAGACAACACATTAGACTCACTTTGCCTACGTTATTACAAGGAAGAGACCTATTGCCTTTCTTGAGAATTGGAAAAACATTTGCTCTCCTCCAATCATCTGGAATACCATTTGTGTAAGGTTTTATTGCAAATAATACCTGCTAATGAAACAGACCACTGGTCGGAAACAAGATTTCAACAGAAGGGTAATAAAACCTCCGTCCGGATCACGAGCTTCACCACTTTTAGCTTCTAGCTTCTTGCATGTCCTCCTTTATCAACTCAAGCGAACATATACCAATAGTATCATGAGGAACACCAACCACGTCCCAAGGTCGCTGAAATTAGTCAGTTTCCCTCATGAATACCACGAAAATAGTTATTAAGACACAATGAATTGTGGCGGAAATTTTGTTGCATGATTTTTTTTAACTCTCAGATCACCCCTTCTTGTGTATTTCTTCGTTGGTCTGGTCAGAAGGTGTTGGTCTCTCCCGCCGTTGATGTTCTCGGGGGTTTTTTGTTTCCTCCATTTTATTTTTCTCTTTCTGCACTTGGACTGCGTATAAACGCAAAATGATAGTATAAGTATGTATGTGCGTGTACGATCAAAACTGAAGCACCATGCAGCGCCATAGAGGTTACGCCCATCTACCGCAAAGAAAAAAAAAAACCCTCCCCAAGCACCCCCCCCCACACGAAAAACAACAACCGGAATCCACAAAACTGTACCCCCTTCATGTCGCATCCCTATCTAACCAAGTGTTCAGACCACTACGGCCCTGTCGTTAAATCGCCCGTCGAACCTGGGAGAATATTCGCACAATCGTGAATTTCGACCTAGACGACTTCATCCTACAGATCAGCTCTCTCAATCGGGATCGTATAATTATCTGCTATCGCTCCTGGGGATATTAGTCCCTTGATCGACAACCGCTACCACCCTGTCCTCAACGATCATATTCACCCTCTGTCTGACGTCCTCAACCCTAGCCCCAGGTAAACAGATACGCTTCCGCTTACATTCGCTGACAATAGAATCCCCTAGTAGTAGGCGCTCAACACCACCCCCCCCCCCTCTATCTTACCCCAGTGCAACTACCACCCCTGTCATCGGACACATCTCTTTCCGGCTTACCCCCCTTCCTCAGCACCGACAACCGGCATCGCACCCTCCGACTGGCCTACCTGAACTACCTCCTCAACTTCCAGCGCAATGAAGGAATTAGTAGGGACAATCCTGTACCCCCACCCCGTCCTAATAACATTTGACCTACAAGCAAGCGCCTCCCTAACAGCTTGCCCACTGACAATCACTTGCCCCCAATTTAGCTTCCAACTCAGACAACTCCAGAGGCTGAAAACACCAGCAGATTAGCAAAGTAAGAAAGACGCACGTAAATTTTCAGATGTCAATAATAAGCACTTCATTTTTCTTCCAAGTGCGTGATCAGACGATTAATAAAATGAAAAAATCAAAGGAACAAAGAGGCAACAATAGAACGCGCAGGGATACGCTCACAAAAGGAAACCAAAGTAAACAACGTCTCCTTTTTAAATTTGTAATTGTTATTCTTGTCCCCAATGACTCTCATTTAGTGAATGGAAAGAGCGTTATGGTCTCGGAGCTAACGGTACTGCTTTATAGTTCATAGTCCGGGATCCCGGAATGTTCATTCAGCTGAACAGGCCCGGAGTCTGTTGGTTATCGTTGCAAGCAAGGTGATCAAGCTCGATTAAATTATGTTGCTGCCGGGTTAACACCATGCAATGTGAGTCGGGGGGGGGCACAGGGGCCGCACACGACATAGGGTCACAACATGTTTTATTCAGCTGAAAAGGTACAGGGACGACAATCGTTAGGTTCCGTACCTACGAGGGTACTTTGAATCATAATAGCAATGCCATCGATTTTTCTGGACCGGGCCCCCCAGAGAGTATCCCAAAGAGGTATGGTGTTATTTAGCTGGAAAGGCAGAAGGACAGGACCTTTTGGATTTGAACAAACTAAACAACTAATGACAGTTACCATGAAGATAATAAAAATAATAATAGTTATTGCTGTAAGGCGCAAAATCTTCCGAGGAACTCGCAAGAGAACAAGACAAAGGACCGACTAAAAATCGGTTAGTAAGATTTTAGATTGGTAGAAACTTAATTGAAGAGATATGTCTCCAACTCGCTTTTAAATTGAGATATCAAATGAATATCACGGGTATGTGTTGGAAGCAAATTCCATACCACCGGGGCTGTGGAATCTAAAAGAACGCACTCCGGCAGACTTAAGATTAACCTTTGGAACTTTGGAACGAAGTATGATCGGAGAACGCGTGGTAGTTGGTAGGGGTGCAAAGAAACAGGACGGACGACAGATATGTCGGAAGAGTACCCTCGAAATAGCGGAAACATAGAAGCGCCAATTTACATCGGATGAGGAATTCAACAGGCAGTCAGTGAAATGTCAAGCCAAATGGGGTAATATGATCATGTCTTTTTTTTTACCAACAAAACGGGCGGCACAATGGATAATGGATTTATGCCTCAACATGATACCACTTGAAGCAAAATTGCATAAGTTAGGCGGGAGGTGACAATAGAATTAACAAGACCCTGGGTTTCTTCAGATAGGTAATTTCGGATACTGCAAGATGCGCCTCAAGGATAGAAAGGAGGAACGGCAGACATCACTAATGTGATCAGACATGGAAAGTCTCAGATCCAACCTCACGCCATAATAACGGGAAAGGAATGGTGGCATTTAGGATATCAATGGTGGTCACCTTCCAGTTGTTGCAGCCACCCTGGCAGCAGTACCAACAGTCAAAATCTTGGTTTTACTTGGGATAAGCATGACCCTATTACTATTCATCCAATGCAGAACATCTTTGATACATTCCTGTATAGACAGACAACTTTGTACCCTCAAGTTATCAGGTAAGCCAAATTGAGTACAATTCGGTGTCTCATTCCGCGTATTTATGAACGTAACAGTTGTGCTGACTAATAGCATAAGACAGCGGTTGTAAATAAACGGATAACTGGTGAGAGGAGGTGACACGGTTCGTCGGACACGGAGTCTCATGTGTGACAACGTATCAAAGAGGTACGCTGTCAAGATCGAGTCGCCATTAATTACAGACTGGTAACGTTCCGAAGCAAACCAGCGTTGAATAGTTCCTCTGACACTGTAGTTATCTCAAGTCGCTCTGGAAAAATGGAACGATCAGCATGTCGAACACAGCGCTGAGGTCTAGAAACGTGGCAATGGAGATTATTTTGTTGTCGATGCTGGTCAGTAGACCATCCAGAACACCCAGCACCGCGATCTCCAAGCTGTGACCCTTCCTATGAGCAGATTGATTTTCTTCCAGTAAGATATTTTCACACAGATGGGCCCTGCATCCTAGAAAAAAAAGTATATTGATTCATTTAGGTGAAGAGGCACGAGAACCAAAAGTTGTTGAGTGTTTATACCCACAAGGGTATCCTGCATCCTTTGAACAGGGACCCAAACGTAGTACAAAATGGGCCTCGCCCATATGGTGTTATTGGCTGGAGAGGCACCGACGCAATGACAGTAACTCACCCTGACATGCAGGACCATCCAGAGAGCCCTGAAGATGCGGCCACGCAGCACGTTCGTGATGGCACTGCGCCAGCAGACCCATCAGTTGACGTTTGCAAAATCCACCCAAAGATATAGCACCCATTGACTTATGGGGGATCGTCAATGATAATGACCGACTGTATGTGCGCTTGGTTTAGACAGATGTCTATCGATACGTCGTGACGAAAGGGACAGAGGAAGATTGGAAGACGTTGGTGATCAAGTGAGTTGACCAGTTGGAGATAGCCATGGAGTGCTGACTGTGAGAGATGAATCGAGGATGAGAGTGAGGTATGACAATACCATACGTCTCAAAAGGCCCTCTAAACTAATTATCATACAGTTAACATACATCAATTCAGGGAAATATAGAGAGAGGGAAATTGTAATATCAGGAGTTAAATTAAATGAGTTATATCGATAATGGGAGCTACAATCCTCGCAAAGAATACATGGGACAACCCCACTCCCCAGATCAAGCTGATGTCTTCATGCTACACGATAATCAACATTCAATGTTGAGTGAAAACTCCAGAGTCGGGAAGGCAGCCAACATTGGAAGGGAGCGGGGGCGGTGTCCGTTCAACCTCTATTGGAGAATTGAGACCATCTACGTAGTTTGGTTGCATTTTTTTGTCGAGGATTATCGGAGGCTGTAAAAATATGTATTAGCGTACATAAGCGAGGGCGTTAATGTGTACGTATTTCAACGACTGGACAAGGCGAACAGATTAATGCGCGTGCGCGCGTCTAGTTAGACCATAGTACAAAACACAGGGGCCCCTAACATTTTATCCGAGGAATCTGTCTATTCGCTCTTGTTTTGCACTGAGTAGAGTATGGTGCAATGCATATCTTATCGGGTATCTGGAGATACTACACTTGATTTTGGGGGAGCTGGCTGGGTTTTGAACAATTTCAAATGTTATTCGCGTATAAAATCGATACCAAGGATTCTTGCCAATGTCGATTTCGATTTTAGAAAGATTGTGTTACACACAGTTCGAATGCGATGTGGAAAGATTCACTCTCACACGCCTTCATATGGCGTCAGATTTTGAGGGAGGGGGAGACAGGGGGACATCATATCAAATCTCCCCCCCCCCCACACACACACATACCACACATTTCGTGACATGTGAAGGAATTCAATCGCAAGCTTCCAGGTCCTGGTGCTGACATTACAGCGTTGAACGAATAGCAAATGATGGGCCAATATCGTTCTGTCTTAAGTGGTCCTTTTTTATGGATAAAAGTGCCAAAGTGCTTCCCATTTATTTTAGGTGTCGGGTAGACATAATACGGTCATCTATTACGCAACAACTGGCGTTTCAAGTAATTGTTCCGAGTTCTATAATGTTATGTGAACTCTTCAAATTTTCAGTTCAACAAAATGTTATTAGGTGGAAAATTAATTCGTTTTGGGCGCAGTAAACCTCCCCGTTATCCACATCTTAACTGCAATATAAAGTTGGAAAATCAATCTATTCTGACCCCATCACTCTCCCGCAAACAGTGCACCTACATATTTCGAATTTTGTTCACACCACTTTGAAATGCACTGAAAAATAACTAAGTAACAGGTTTCCGCAGGGAGATCTCCCCTGACTCCACGGAGAGTCCTCTAACCGCTTGACGTTAGCTGTTAGCGACTGCTTGGGCCCATGTGCAGACAAAGTTAATGTCATCAGTATTTTAGTATCCCCATTGTTAATAGTTCGGATGCAATGGGATCAGGCATGGCCTCTCTGGCTGAATATTCACGTCCTGCACCATATGAATAGGGCCATTTAGAGGCTACTCTCTGAGGCCCCATGCCAGCAGATATTTCAACAGAAATCTAATAGGTTTTACTGGGAATAGTACCCAACAATCTTTGAATTTGGTATTCTTTGCCTTCAGCTAGATAAATCGATGAAACGTATAATAGTTCAAATGCAAGTTTTTGCCCTTGCGCCTTTTCAGCTGAATAACACTATATGAGAGGGACCCTTATGGCTACTGCCAGGTGCCCCATGCAAGAGACAACTAGACAACCGCCAACGTGTATATCCCCACTTATGAGCAATCAGTGGGAGAGACAGTGTCTATTTGATAACGACAGAGATCGAGTGGGGTCCGATGGGGCTAAAACAAAGTTTGTCCCAAAATGATTGCTTTGTTCCAAAATGTGCAAATCTGCGATGAAAAAGTTCCGTCAAAAAGAAAAAAAATTAATGGCCTCGGGTGAGGTCGCATGGGGAGAGGACGAAAGTTTGTCGCAAAACGATCGCCATGTTCCAAAACATGCAAATCAGTGATAAAAAAAAGTGTTGTCCAAAAAAAAAATCAAAATGGCCGCCGGTTGGGTCCCAAGGGCGAAAACGAAAGTTGGTCTCAAAACGATCCGAACGCGCAAATCAGCGATGAAAATGTTTCATCGGAATCCAGAACGGCCGCCCTCATGTTGAACGGCCACGCCCACGCCCACTTTCGAACTCATTCGAGATTTCCATCCGACAAACATGTGTGAAAAGTTAATGAGTAGTCCGTAACTCTCAATTGATCAATCATTAATCAATCATTATTACAAACCTCTGGTGCTCTCTTGGGTGTTCTTATCCTCTTTTCCGTCGATGGATCGAACAAAGAAAACGTTCGTTGGTTAGGTCTCCCTGCAAGAAGAAGCAACAACAACATAATAATAATAATAATAATAATAATAATATAATAATAATAATAATAATAATAATAATAATAATAATAATAATAATATAATAATAATAATAATAATAATAGTAATAATAATAATATTCAATTTCGCAAGCTTTTTCGCCTGCCAACACAGTCACCAGACTGTTTTCCCTTCCTGCTGGGTTCCCGGACTAGTTATATCGACGGCCGTGCCAGTCAACATAGAAAAATTGAATGATTCAGTGATCTCGGACCATATCACAGCAATATAAGTAGTCTGTAACTCTAATTTGAATACATCAATATTACAAACCTCTGGTGTTCTCTTGCTGAATTTTTCCCTTGCCCTCTTTTCCGTCTCATCGTCCATCGATGATTGAAACAGAAGGAAACCGTTTGTAGGTTAGGTCTCCCTGCAAGAAGAAGCAACAACATCGACGAAAAAATATAACAAATAATAATAATAATAATATAATAATAATAATAATAATAATATAATAATAATAATAATATGAATGATATGAACAATGATATGAAATACAGGCAAGTATAGGTAGTTTGTAACCCTCATTCGAATAAATCAATATTACAAACCTCTGGTGCTCTCTTGGGTGTTCTTATCCTCTTTTCCGTCGATGGATCGAACAAGAAAAACGTTTGCTGGTTAGATCTTCCTGCAAGAAGAAGCAACAACATCGACGAAAAAATATAACAAATAATAATAATATTAATAAATAATATTAATATGAATAATAATAATAATATGAATAATATGAACAATGATATGAAATACAGGCAAGTATAGGTAGTTTGTAACCCTCATTCGAATAAATCAATATTACAAACCTCTGGTGCTCTCTTGGGTGTTCTTATCCTCTTTTCCGTCGATGGATCGAACGAAGGAAAACGTTTGCTGGTTAGATCTTCCTGCAAGAAGACTAGCAACAACATTTTTTTTAATGGAGTCATCTATGAAAACTCTCAGTTCCTCGAGTTCTCTACACTTTCTTTCCTTTTGAAGAATATATGTTTAGTTTAGTTTAGTTTAGTTTAGTTTAGTTTAGTTTAGTTTAGTTTAGTTTAGTTTAGTTTAGTTTAATGAGGAAGATCAGGAAGGACATAGTCCTCCTGAACGACCCTGAAACCACAACCAAAAAGTGCAGTCAAGCCCAGAAGCTACAACCAAATTTCCCCCCACGATTTTTGAAGAACTACTAAGAACTAAATCCAATATGTTATGCTCGCTAGTAGGAAATGTACATGCTAAAAAAGGAAGCAATACTTGGGCCCGTGGGGGGGGGCATTGAAGAAGAAACCATTCTGGCCACTCCTTCCTTCGGACCATGAAATATTGGATAGAATCGCCCATTATAATCGTATTCTTCCCAGAAACTCTGTGCAAAATTTCGAGCAGACGGGAGTCGTTATCTGCAGAACTTTATGAAACGATACACGATACACGATTCTAGCTCTGATAACCTAACACACTTCTGGCACTTGTACCGAAGCAGGACAGCAGCCCCTCAACGTTACCCCCCTTGAAACTTGTTCCCGTTTCTTACGATCTCTGCCCTCTATCACTCCACAAAAAATAATGTTTGAACGTTCAAATAAAATCAGAATTTATATTTATTTAAATTAATATTTCATCACATTTGTTTCTGTGCGTCTATTGTAAGATAGTAATAGTACTTGCATGAAAAGAACAGAATCAGACCAGTGCAAATCGGGATAACAGACACCAAAGCACACATCTTTATAATTTTTCTGAACCCTCGATTTGAATCAATTTCGTTCGATAGCTCGCCTAAAACAACTAACTGTCCTGCACATCCAAAACAGGTGGTCGAGATCTTCTTCACCCTCAGGTGGAGGAATTCAAACTGAAATTCTTTCATTTCAACATCTTCAATCCTTTTACAAATAGAAAAGGAGCAACAACAACAACAACAACAACAACAATAATAATAATAATAATTTATAATAATAATGATAACCTTATGTGCCTATTCAGCTGGGTTCTCGGACTAGTTATCAACAGCCCATCCTCACCTTCTCACGTCAGATATGGGTTTGTTGTGTTAGGAACCCTAATGAAGTTATTACGGTAAGCTCTGTTTTCAAGTGTCTGTAAGACTGCTACTTCTCATTTTATATATAAATGACTTTATATTCCAGTCTAAGGTAAATCTACTTTTCAGTCACGCGAATCGCTTTTTTTTTAATTAGGGATACTTTCATATGGTTTCATTCAGACAAGCTGTCTCCAAGTATTGCGGAAACTAACTCCTTTTTCGCAGCGTGCAATTTCTAATTTCCTGATCGACCTCTTTGTTGAGATCAAAGTCGATACCATTAGGTTGATTGGTTGTCATAATTGCAATTGGAAGCCAAATATTTAGATAGACATCTAAAATTATTAGCAATATTTATTTGAAATACTTCTCTTATTACGTAAGAAACTTTCTAATTTGCAATATTGTGCCATCACTTCGGCTAATGTAGCCCCTTTGTGACATCATTTCAAAATCATTAGTAATTATGTTTTTTCAAGAACTGCACTTATTCTGTAATCTGTTATCTGCTTTCGATATATGGCATTTATTCTTACCAATGGGATTGTTTTCGTGTACGGTGGGAGAAACTTTGGAAAGGAGCTTGAAAGGCAAGTTTGGGCCTATCAAAACATACAAACTGAAATGATAATAACATTTTCCTCTGTATCCAAATGTTCACTGTTCGCTGTATCTACCCATTTCGAATAGCGTCACTTCATCCCACAAGGTCCAATGCGACCATCGCTCCAAAATAGTTGTATGTCAGTGTGAACCTACTATCCCGCGGTGACAAATGGCCTAGCTCACTAATCTCCGCTGAGCCATGCTATCCCGCAACACCTCCAAATATTTTGCGTCATTTCTGGTATATTAGTTTTATCGACCAACGGCCAAGTGCTTGGATGAAAAAAATGAATAATTTGATTTTAGGATCGTCGTCGTGCATTAGATTCGTAGAGCGTGCATACTCCCATTCTCCTGCTCACCTGTTTATCCTCCGATACCATACGTTTACAAGACTTCCCTACGAATCCGACTGTGTGCCGAGAAAAAAAAGAAACATCACGCTTGATCATGACGTCCCAGTATGTATGTACCATGTATGCACTGGATGCTCGTTTTGTTCTTTTAGTTTGGTCTGTTCTCCATTGTATATCCCTTCATTCATCGCTGAATAATATTTAGACCAATTTATTCAAATTCACTACCTTGACACGTATTTATTTGGCCAGAAGGTTACAGTCTACTGGAG
This sequence comes from Sclerodactyla briareus, assembly GCA_026419785.1. NCBI lineage: Eukaryota > Metazoa > Echinodermata > Holothuroidea > Dendrochirotida > Sclerodactylidae > Sclerodactyla > Sclerodactyla briareus. The sequence goes on along the minus strand of JAODTK010005604.1, from coordinate 14,028 downwards.
CTTGAAACTCGGTCGTCATGCACGCTCTTCCTTAATGTTGAGGCAAAAACATTCGTTGAACCGTTTGGGTTACTGCTGAGAATTTTTATCCTAGACTATATAATACACTCGTCATGAACTCCAAAAGGGCCCGAGACTGCTGCCACTTCATGTATTGGCTATCAATCTGTTGGCATCTGAAGATTGAGAGGGCAAATCGGGTATCGAAGGCTAAAATGAGGGAGATGAAGGAGGAGGGAGGGGGGTAAAAAAACGAGAGAAAATAGTGGAAACTGCCCTCATAAATTCCCCCCACCACCCACCCCTTCCCTCTCATCACTTTCGCCCAGCACCGCAGAGGGAACACGGAATGCCGTCCAAAACCGGTTAATACCCCCCACCCCCCCCCCACACACACACACGGAAGGCTGGCTACCCGCCTGGGCTGATGTTGCGGATGTCATTAATCCCGGTCACAATGCTTTGCTATCAGTCTTGTTTTCCCCTTACTCGATCACGTAAACTAAGTAGCATCAATCGCGCGGGTCGGTACGATAATTTAGGTCTAATTTAAATACACATTTATGACAGGAACACTTTACTCAACAGATATTTTTAGAAAAACCTATTCTAGCGAATCCGCGTTATCCCGTACAAGATTTTTCTTGACTGTGAAACCTATTGCCTGCACAAACAGATAAAAAAATATAATAGAAACTGTCCAATTCCAACCACCTTACCAATTTCTTTTGGTCAAGTGGCCGCAAATAATAGCCTGGTAAAACCTAACTTTCTATTACACGATAGATGATAAATGACCTGCCAGCCGACTTTGATTCTGTGGTCATCGCTATTATTGAGTAGAATTTCTTACCTAATCTTTCCTGAACATTGACCCATTCCGAGTGAAAATATGCCCTAGTAACCAAATTGACGTGACAATGTCTCGTCCTCTTTAGAGTGTTTACTAAGAAGAAAACAAAAACCAGAAGACCCAGCCTCTGGCTAGGCCGTTGTTGAGATCCTCGAACAGACTTACATGAATCAACATAGCTTCGGACCTGTAAAAAAAACGAGCGTAGACCATTGTGAGGCAACTAGTAAGTCCGTTTTATATTATCAAATAGAGATCAAATAGAGAGCTATGTGGAGTCTTTTATCGTACAGTTGAGACGATAAAATTCAGCGGAATACCGGACGAGGCGGACCGAGGTCGTATTTAGATGAATTTCCAGGAACAGGAAATCCCTCTAGAGACAACCGATATCCCTTAACCTCCTGTAAGCGGCAGAGCAACTTTTAGGTTATAATGGTCATCAAGGCACCTGTGATCTAGTCAGACAGACAGAGCGCGTGCATACGGCGATCAGCCGCGTCGGTTTCGCGTGGTATTCCGAATAGTCCATGGGTGAAATCCAACCAACGGTTGACTCATATACGTTGAGCCAACATGAGTCGGTTAGTACTACACACCCTAGATACCAATGCACTTGGTCATCTCCAATAATAAAACAACAAAAAATACTAGAAACAAGTGAAATTGAACATTAATAAAGTGAGGACATCATATGAGACAACGACAATCTTCTTGAAAGTTATGGAGTTCTCATTTCACATAAAGCTTTTTCTTTTCTCTGTGAGTGTCTCTGGGTGAACAAATATACTAATTTGTACTTTAATTTGTTTTGTTTTTAATAAATTATAGTCACATGTAATACTCAACACTGTTGTTGTCGGCAAATCAAACTGTGTGGAATATTAGGGCTATTGTGAGAAACAAGGTGAAACAACTGGTTTACTATGCCGACTTTGAGCCTAATCTATGATATCATTGATAGCATATTATCTGTTTTGAGGTATAGGGAGACTGTATTGTACATAAGATGGGTTAATATTGTCCATATGATATGACTTTTCATTCATTCGGTGGAAAACCTGAACACTCAGGAACATCCCTCTCATGACGATGAAATCAATGACTATATACCCCTGCGATATGGTAACGGATTGTGTCATGAGTTACATCCGGACAATGATAGTCATCTGTGAGGGTACCTCTCCGATCTTGCCTATAAGCAACATATCCTGGAAACGTGAACTTCAGCTGAGGGAATTTCACTGTTAGCCAAGACTGTAATTCCAAATACGTTCATGATATTCTTACCAAATTCAAGATAGTTATAAGACTGGTTCAATATGCGTGACACTGTGATTCGGCACATCCCGCTGAAGTATACACTAAACGTACGACACAAACGATATTTTATTTTTTATTCTATCTCCTGTGCAGGCGCCGGTTTACGGGGGGTTTGGAAGGCGCTCAAACCCTCCCCCCCCCATGTGCTCAAGCCCCCCCCCCCCCCAAAACTGCTCAAGCCCCCCCCCAAAAAAAAAAATACGCCCGAGGGTGAAAATATTTTCATTTGAATAGGTATTGGCAGATTGAACTAAACCAGAGGGCCTGCCTCCTGCTACACCCTTGGGCCTACCCCGATTCCCAGGTCACTTTTCTGCGAAAACCAGGTGACGGCCGATGTCAAGTGAAAGTAAATGATCTCATATTCTCGTAAAGTCGAGTACATAGGCCTGCTTTGTTACAGTATAGTGCCAACTGTCCAAGTCGACACCACGCTCGCCCCCATTTCGTTACTGTTCGTATCCACGTTGCACGTATTATGGCTCAAATGCCTGCAATGAGTATTTTAGGTGTAGTGAAATTTTGTGTACCTACTACCTTATCCAGATGCTACACCAATCAATACAGTTACAATACACCAGTAAGCGTTCTGTTGTAATGTCAATTAGTCAATCAAGCAACCATCAATCAGTGTGATTATTGTGTTGTGCTGACCAATGTCCTGATCAAAGTTCGACTCATCAATTATCTGATAAGCAATTACACAGTCCTCACCACCTTGAATGTCAAAGGAATCTTCGTTTAGGTGTATGAATCACTTCACACCTTGATCACACTGGACAGTGTACTCGTACCCTGTTCCCATGAGTCTGTACTCGTATGGTACAGTGACTTTTCGAACTGCAGTTGAAGCTGAAAGTCACTGTGACCAGTGGAGAGCTGACAATGTGTGCTACTACCTACTTAACATTGTAAGTTTATGGAAGTTTATAAGGTGCGGAAGTTTACCCGGAATTATTTGCAATCATATTTTTTGTATGCCGAACAAGACTAGGTTCTCATCGTTACGGCATAAACACTCTGCCGTAATGATAAAGGACCCGGTTCGCTGTTGCAAAACTATTACCGACGATATTTACCGCGTGAACGAGTTTTGACTTGAGGCTATTCATTGATGCTAGCTAATAGACCATCTACGCCAAACAACTACTTGACCAACTTGATCACCAACTACACATAGCCAGGTCTGCCTGACTTCGCCAGTATTCTCTCCGATATTGCCTCTTCAATTATGTTTCATATAGATCATGTAATTTTCAGTCGAGTTTTGTCCTATTTTTCACACAAACATGGAATCAACTAATTTCTTTTGTTTGTAGTCATAATTATGTAACACAATGCCCTGTAACGATGCAAACAAGCAGTTTATAAAAATAAAGGAAACTGTAAGCACAGTTACGGTACCTTTTATGATAACTTACGTGATTCGACTTTACCGGGCCTATCCGCAACAATGGCTATTATCACTAAGAGAACCATCGAGGGGACCATGTGAGGAACTTCCATATATAAAAATAGAAGAAAACTGTAAGCACAGTTACGGTACCTTTTATGATAACTTACGTGATTCGACTTTACCGGGCCTATCCGCAACAATGGCTATTATCACTAAGAGAACCATCGAGGGGACCATGTGAGGAACTTCCATATTTTCTCTTTTTTCCTTCTCTCTTACTCTCTAGCTTGCTGTCTCGATATAGCACACTGACCACTGTCTCGTCTGCCTGAGATCGCCAGCCAATTACCTGTGGCGAAGAGAGGAAACGCGAGTGTGAAGGCAGTGAATGGACAGAAGGAGGGGGGGGGGGGCGCTGGCTGCAAGTTGCCACGCTCGGCTAGATGGGGGCTAAGATGTATTCCCTTTCAATCGAATAGAGGACTCTCTTCGCATTCAAAACATTTAGAACCAGCTTATAATCAGCATGGCACTGGGTCAGAACCAGCTAATTGTTCCTTAGTGTAACCAAGTTCTAAAGTAGATGCACGGATCTGCCAATAACAAACAGACTGGTAATGATCTATCATAATCAACGTTTCGAGGAGAGGGTGGGGGTGAGAGGTTCGACAATTTTTGGGGGGGAATATTTAGTTTTTGGTATTCTTACGTTTTTTAGAAAGTAAGAGTAAATGCTATCACTAAGTTGCCAAATTAACAAGTTTAATTACCCTCTAAATTTAATCAAAAAACTGATACCTATTTTCCATATTCAACCCGGAAGTGTCTTTTTTTCTTCTCAGATGTCATTTGCTTTCCCAACAAACACTTCGTTACAGTTGAGATGCCCTTCAACTGCTCCTTTCTTAACTATATTTCAGTGACGAGGGCAAAAATAAAATAAACCCAAATAGTTTCTGAGCAACATTACCATCAAAATGCAACTTTGTATCTGTTGAAACTTGCATGCTAGAAGATGAAACATGTGTGATAAAGGACATTATCTAAAAAAACACCGAATTTGGCAGGGAGATGAAGAAGACCGTTGACTACGAAACCCATGAACTCTCAATCGCAGTGCAGTGGGTGTGAATGAGGGGGGGGGAATTTAAAAATCTGATTGGGTAATACCTGTGTCATTGGCAACTGTTAAAAAACGGCGGCATTGTTCTTGGATCAGTGTGGTTCATACCCACCACGACCTACATAGAACTTTATAGGACCTTGCTATGTACTGAGTTACGTTGTTCTGACGTCGACCTATCGAGCACCCCACGACTGGCACCGCGTTGTTCGAACTACCATGCACCAACAACACGACACCATTTCAGTATTTCTGCACCTACGCAACATAGGCTGACAACATAAAATAAAGCAAATCATGATGTGCCGTATTGTTGGTATTACAGGAATGTTGTGAAGTTAGGCTTCGCAAACACCCCCCTCATATAATACCCACCCCCCTAATATAATGAATGAGGATCCAATGACGCTGTTCTTCCGTAGTGATATCAGTAATATATCCAGCGTGACATGTCCGATATCTGTACTGAGTAAACACTCCTATTATGATATATTATTATTATGATTATTATTTTTTTTTTTTTTTTTTTTTTATTATTATTTTTTTTATATTATTTATTAAACATCGTGTCACTGAGGAATCGTCGAAAATTGTGAATTTTGGGTTGTTGGTCGAACTCACCTTTAAAGCTTAACATACCCATCTGGGGAGTATTGTCACACTATATTTTGAGGCTTTAGAAGAAAAAAAATATTCCAGGGGAGAACATATACTGAACGTTGTGACGTTTGTATGAAGGCGTTGGGTCAATGTTGACTAGGATGGGAAAATCCCTGACGCATGGACACGTGCGTGGCACTCACGTGCTCTCAGGGATTGCGACACCCTGGAACAGCTTTTCACAATGAGAAATATGAGACAAACTGTATGATTAGACAAACGATTTTGAGAGAGAAGAAAAATACGGCAAGGACATTTATCGTTGGGAGATCAAAGTGGGGAGTGATCACATAGGTGTTTCTTTTTAAGTGCACATAGATGTACGGGCATCTGTCCAATTTTATGGGGGTGCAGAATATCGAAAAGGTGACCGAATTTTGGAACTTTTTTTTAATTATTCGTTGTCAATAAAGAGGTGCACATATGACCTCACTCGAAGGATCATTGTATCGTATTACGTCATTGGTAGAAAGAAATTAGGAAGAATGATGCACGTATATTTATTAGGAATCTGAATGACATGAGCAGCGTTATGAAAATTCCAGGATGTGGAATCTGTTAGACATATCAGTTGCGCATCGGCATAAAAACTCATTTACTAGTGACATGTGACAATTTTTGTACCCAGTGTTTCCAAAATAATCGTTCTATCCCTATTTACATCAGGTAGCAATGAATAACTGGAAGCTAAGGTGTATACTATTTGTGGAAGTCCTGTCTTTTCTCAAGTTCGCCTTGTGATTGTTTCTTTAAAACCAGGCGATCGCCCCCATTGTATCGCCTGGTTGCGCGATCAGTGGTTTCTCTTTACGTCACCATGCAAACAATTACAAGGCATTGCATGTGTTGCTTGGTATTAAGCGTTTAACAGAAAAACAGCCTACTAATCAGTGACCAATTGCTAAATTCGTAAGACTGATCATCGACCCATGTCGTCTACTGAAGGAAGTATACGTTTTTGGGAAATGTGACTAATTTGTGAAATGAATGAGACACCATATCACCTCCAGTGTAACCATTTCTCACTTTAAAAATCTCAGGACTAATGTGGGACCACGCTCAATACATTTCATGGGATCCAACAAACGTGGACATTGCATGAATGGAACAATGATAATCAGACTGCATAGCCCCCAGGACTAAGTCAATGTTACCACATTTTGGGGAATGAGGTAGCCCATACCCCATCAACTTCATGACACGAATACAACTTGAAATTGGAAAACCATGCAAAATTAGGAATTGAATAAACAATGCAGAAATATAGCGATTATTTGGTTTCCAAAATGTGCTTCAGACCCTAAGTTGAGGCATCACAAAGCGAAGAGGGGTTCTTGGGGGAGGATGAAGGGCAGGGGAGGGGGGCTAACTACCAAATTGATTACTGTGATACATTTCGCAACAGACTCACTGGACTTCTTGACCCTGGCTCAGCCCAGCAAGGTCTCCAAGAATTACATTTTCTCGAAGCTGCCCTGCCCTCACCCTCAAAAGTGCATTCCCATAACCATGGAATGCAGACCATGCCACTGAACACTAAGCTCCTGCAACAACCCAACCCTTTGGGAAACAGGTAGTTCAGCAAAATTGATGTAACTTCTAAATTCAGTGGCTATTAATTGTTCTTGGGGACATTCTATTCCAACCTCCCTAATTATGTGAAGTAAATTAGTCATATGAATGTCCTCTGGTGTCCTCGTTACTACTGCAAACTTTATCGGGACTATGAATAAACCATCTTCACCAAGTGTCATGAGAATCCAACAAAATTTAAAAAAACTTATAAATTATGCAAATTAGACTACTTGATAGCACATATAATTGGATATCTTAAGCAGTTCTCGAAACCTTCAATAGTTGGATATAGGCTGAACGGCCTAACCCCATGACAGCTATCGATCAAGAGATATCTTGTACACAAAGCTTCTAGGCCAATTTCCATTAAATATGAACTTTATGCAAATGATATGGATTTCGGGAAGAAAAGTGGATGCACATCGACAACTCTTCCTCATACACCTCCACAAGAAGGCTCCAGCATGATAGCTTTCACGGTTCAGAAGATATCGAACCGCACATACAGACAGACAGATGGACAGACGGACGGAAAGACACAGACGGAAGGACAGACACACAACAACAAAAGTGACCACTATGTCTCTCCTGAACAACGTTCAGGCGAGGCAAAAATCGTTTCCTCTCGAAAATATCCACTATCCACAGTCGGGTTAACGTTATCAATGACATTTGAAAATATTTCATCCGTGAACTTTTCTGTTGCATTTTGCTTGATCTTCCGGAAGATTGCCATAACGTAGTCTTCGATAAATGACGTATAAACGGCTACCGCTAAAGTGGGTCAAGGAATTCGTTTTTAGAAGAAAACAATTTGTTCGCATTCCCAACTTTAGGCCAGCCATAATTTCTATAGCGGGCAACTATGATAAATTCTAGGCCCAAGATTTCCTCTTAACTGAATATTACTGCGTTGCCTCTAGCAAATACAAAGTCATCGTTTACTTTATAGGCAGATGATTTGATATTAAAAAAAAAGGGTTCACCCACGAAGTTTTTTTTTTTTTTTTTTGGGGCCCACCCAAACCATTGAACTAGGTTAACTAGCAACTCACAGGCTAAGGGTCAGCAACCGATGCGAGTGATTTGGAAAAAAATAATCGTTAGCTATTGTAATACCGATCGACTGTGATATTGAGATGACTCCTTGTCAGTATTTGTTTTCATAGGTTATAAGATGAACCCGAATACATCCAGGTCGACCGTAACTGATTTCATCAACTCCTTGAATTTCATCTGGGATCTCTAAAAAATTGATACATGTTGTAAATTCGCTATGGGGCATAGTTTTCGTATTGGAAAATATAGTTCCGTTTAAATGATCATCGCTAATGCACAATAGAATGCACCACATGTGTTGTTGTGGTTGAAATTAAGTTGAAAGTTGGCGTTGTTTTCCAAGTTTATGTAGAGACACCATACTGCCCAGAATATCAGGGTTGGGGAAAGGATATCTCAGAATACTGTTAGAAGTTATCTGATATAAATATTCATGTGTTTAGGGAAGTCACGTTCGCTTCTCTTGGACCTCTGATTATTTTTTGATCAATTTCTACTGGTTCAGGAAGCCAAGTACGGCTTATCAAGGAACCCTGGCCGTGAGATCGTTGATTGAGCACCGGCGATAACTCGCCTTCTCTTCTCGACTAGTGCTCAGATGATAACGAGACAGGGATGTAACAATCCCAACCTGCTCCCGGGACCGCCATTTTACGTCCCACTCGAGAGAGGACTACACCTATCAGGACCCGACCACTTCTCGAAACCTGGAGAAGCGGAAGTTCAATTGGTCAACCGTAATGCTCACAGCCGATAGACGAGACTTAGTGCAAAACCGTAACAACCCCGAACAATCCACTGATCACAGCGGAACCATGAAGTGAAGACCCAGACCTCGCCCATCGCAACTGCGAGTGCAGCCACTTACAGAGAAGCGTTAGGTGACTACTGGAATTCGAACCCCGAATGATTCGGTTGTGAAGTTTCACTGATACCACTCTATCTTATTGCCGCCACGAATGGCATGGCCGTGGACAGACACAGAGAATAACGAGGGCAGGAGGCAGGTGTTATGACTTGCATTCCCATTATACTTCGGAAACAACAATTAACGGAGTCCTCACTTGGCACCACATTCCCCAAATAATGAGGCGCGGTAGACTATAGCATCCTGGACATCACCACTGCGATGCCTGCTAGAGTGCATGATGAGCCCCGGGCGATCAATCTCAAAGACGGAGTAATACACGAGTTAAGAGGTACATTCGCTTCAGAGTGAATGGATTATTTCTCGCGGGCTTTTCTCGGTTTCGTCAAAAGTTATTTACATTCAATCTAGAATCTAATCCTGTCTCCTTCTCAATTGCTTCGGTCTTGCCTCCATCACATGGCCGCAGTTCTTCGAAAATATGATTTATTATGAATGACCCAATCATTCACCCAGTTTTGTGCATCACTCTGAGAATGACTTAATTACCCGCCGTGACACGAAGACAATTTCATCAATAACGTGTTAGCTGCCGTTATCCGCGTCCTATCACCTTACTGAATATTTAACAATTTGACACCATGAATGATTTGAGGAACTTCGCTGGTCTTGATGAAATACGGCTCAAGTAAGGGGATACGATGCCATGTAGTCTATTGTAACGTCTACGTCACCGTGGATCGTTATACGTCATAATATACAATGAAGTTGCTGCTATACTGAGCGCTGGTCAAGACACTTCCAGTCTGATGGGTAGAATAATTCATCCGGTCAATGCTTCGAGTTTTTGCCATTTCACTACCTAGATGTCTCCTATTGTTTACCTTACTTTTGATTAGTTCCTACTCATATTTTTGTGGTGGCCATACAAATCTCTTCCTCCCTCGACCGGTGACCGTCGACGTACCCCCCAGACAAATACCTCAGGACGACCCCCCTCCCTCAGAGTTAGGGTTGAAGATAGGGTTATGGTTAGAAATGACGTTAGGGTCAAGGGTATACGTTTGGGAAGATGCAGGTGTATGGGGTTAGTTGTCCGGCATCCCTCGACCCTATGGGATGGCAAAACCCCTCTCCTGTAATTCACCCTATAAATGTCGGATATGTTGGGTATTATAAGTGTTCCATATCAGAATTTGTTTGATAATATAGTATACTAAACCTAATAGGCGTCTCCGTTTCCGTTCTTGTCTAACACTAGCTCCAATCCATAGCCTAATCCCTACCTCTAACAACCAATCAAGAAACAGCATTTAACTCTAATCCTAACACCCAATCAAGAAACAGCATTTAACTTCTATCCTAACAACCAATCAAGAAACAGCATTCAACTTTTTTTCTCAACCATAGGCGCAAATCGCGGGGGGATAGAGGATACACCCCCAATATTTGATGTTGGGGGATGGCCTATGTGACCCCCCTCCCCCCACCTCAGGCATGCATCTCCCAAATTAATTAAATGGGGGTAGCAAAGAAAGTACAGTACGGCCATAACACAAAGTCCTGTCACATATGTTTTCTCTTTTTTGTTAATGAATGCTACATTAATGTTGAGGAGGCCGAATTGCAGAAATTTCGAATAAGTGCGAACATATGAAAGGCCACAAGAAGAATTTGATTTGAGATTCATGTTACCCCCCCCCCCCTCCCCCACCAATGCTAGATTCCAACTGGCATTCTCCTAACACTGAACATAACCAATGGCTAGAGTTCAGTCTACATCTATCCATTATAACAGCCTGACGTGCAACAGGGCAGGGGGTCGTGCACATCAATAGGGAGGTGTGAGCGATTGACGTTTGGCACTATTTATAGGCGCGGAGGCGGGACAAAGCAATTCTGGGACAAATTTGGAGAGAAAATTTGAACGGAAACATATCTGAAAAAATTCCAAATTTCCTGCTGACTGGGTCTCTTGTTTTTTTTAATCAAAGGATCGAAAAATGCACACATTTTTACACGATAAGTTGCAGTTCGAGCAAATTTCCAAGATGCGTGCAACCTCTAACCTAATTGGCAGGGTCTAACCCCGGCAGCGGAATACCTCTAGAAAAATAGAGGTATGGTATGAATGAAGGCCACGATGAAGAACAGTAGGGAATAAACATTGATCAGTTTTTGGAAATTTATTGTCAATTTTAGTGATGTTGCTCATTGCCATGAGGCTGATAAGGGCTTTTCCTGCAATCTGGGGGGGGGGGGAGGGGGTGTCTGTGAAGCGAGAAGAAAAATTCTTAAATGCTACGCGCCAACCGATGGTGGCGTTCGACTTAGATGATACCAATCACGTACGTCCCTCTTCCAATGTTTAACACAAATCGTTGCCCCAGATATTGACGACAATGTCTCAGTTTTAGCAAAGCAGTGCGGTGTACTATGATTACAGATTACGGACAAGTTTGAGACATGTTGGTCTATTCATGAATGAGCTGAAGTAACTCGCGATATGAAGAGCAAATATGGAACTGATGGAGCAGATGGAAATTGATGTAGAGGAAGCATAAGAATATGATCCTTATATCATTTGACTCATCGGATTGTATTACCATATTTCTCATTAAATCGGAAATTGGAGACATGCGATACATATTTAAAGACTGGTTAAATGCAGCTCGAAGCACCCGGCACGTGCGTTTTGCCAAGGGTCGTAGAATCCAAAAGAAATCGAGTGCGCTCCGCGCCAACCAATGGCGGTGCTCTGTTTAGATAGGATCTATATCAGTCACCCCCTCCCCCCTCCCCAATGCCAGAACGGAATCCACGCCACTGATTCTAACAACCAATCAAGAAACAGCATTTTACTTTAATCCCAGCAACCAATCAGGAAAAAGCATTTAACTCTAACCTAACAACCAATGAAGAAAAATCAACCAAGCTTGTACCAACAACCAATCAAGAAATAGCATTTAACTTTATTCCTAACAATAGGCGAAAATCGCGGTGTGTGTGTGTGTTTGTCGGATAGGTTCGAAAGTGGGCGTTGCCACATGACCTCGGTGGATGCAGACTACATCTGGTTCCGACAGTTGATGAAGAAGACATGTCAAGTAGATCGAAGGTCAAATGGGCATAATTCATGCGATGGTTGAAAAGTTTGTCGATTTCAGTGAAACTCGGTGAAAGTGGACCACATTTGGTCCTGATATAAATTGGACATTTATAGTTTGTCGGAGGTCCTCTGGTTGCGGGGATATATATTTGCCCAGAAATTGCGAGTTCAGTTCTGCATACAGTGTTTTATAAATAGCTCCACGTACCTACACTGATAATACGCTTGATAAAAAAAAAAAATGACCAAAATGTAGTCATCTAGTACCTTCGAATTGACATAGGTCAATCTTTCCCTCTGGTAGCGTGCTATAGATGGCGTGTATACTGCATTATGGCGATTCCGGCTAGATCGGTCACGGACACAGTATGATAAAAATCTGTCGAAAGCACGTTTTCAGGGAGTGTCCGCTTCAAGTGTATATACCACAGTAGCTGTTCATCGATCGCCCACACAACGTGCGATTTTATTGGTCCATGTTTACCTCTGATCAGCAGTATGGAACGTGGATATGAATGCCTCAGTTGAATACGCCTATGGTGGTTCCCATGGGGAGTCCTTTCCGAGAACCGAATGAAATGAGAGAGGAGCGAGTCCGGCATTCCAACGGTTTTCCTCGTTGTGCCGAGTTTATTCCAATCTCTCTTGACTCATATATTAGTTTTTTATGCCGCCTTTAGCTTCTCTGTTATTAATAAAGAATTCGCGAATCTCTCTCCGCGTTTGCTGTACTGGGTATTGATATAGCCATAAACATGGTATTACGCCCTACATACTGATAAATTGCGGTGTATTGTTTCGATACCATGTACGTTGCCGCCAGTGTGTAAATTAGCCGTAGAATTTGCATTATATTGACAAGAGGTCCATCTGGACAGTCAAAGTTATGGTTTACATGTACATTGAACAATTCGAGCTGCCAATGTATAGGTTTAAAATCACAGAGTACCGATAGCCTCGTAGAGGTATTCAATAAGCCATTTCGTGTTACAATTTAATGAGATGATCATAATATTGTGTTCGGAAGGGACATTATGGAACGACGGCAGTTCCACGTTGAACGTACAGTGTGCAAACGATCTATGCGAACCTCCCCTGCCAAAATTACAAATCCTTCAAACACACACCTTAACAACCTCATTATGGCTCCTCCTAAACTCATCAACAATAACATCCGAAAACATGGGATTAATTGGTTTCGTTTTCAAAGTGGTGACAGTTCAAAATAGCCGTAACGAATTGCTGTGGGGAGGGTGATTCGTCTTTTCCCCCGAACTGTCCAGTGCGAGAGGCGCACTTCCAATCACGAGTCTGGCTATACGCAACACCCTGAAGAGGCATTAACGTCTCGCAACATCCGTCGAATAATGGACGAGGCCGTTTAAATGTCACCACGAAAACCCTTCGCGATCATTTTGAGTCATATCATTGAGACGATATACAAATATCGGACTTCATTGACACCACCTGTCACCGGACGCATAAAAGTGTCGCAGTCCTCCTTTGCCGTTGCTACCAATCGCTTCTTTGCCAATGCCCTCTTTGATCTTTGGAGAGCAACGTTGTCTTGTTGGGTTATTTCAATTAATTGCTACTCTACTTACCTGACCCACTGACACGTCACCCTCTGACAGTTGTTACTGCGTAAGAGCATCGATCGAGTGGCCGTCGTCAATGCTGTCATCACAGCAATTGATTGATACGTCATACAAGAGGACCGTGAGGCCACCTGGGACTCTACACAGCAAATGCGTCACAGATACTGACACGTCCGCGATAGGACGACGTGGAAACCAATTAATGATATACACAGTAAATGCAGTTGAGTTACTGACCGTACAAACGTATATGTGTATACCGTACAGCACATGCTGTCAGTTGTGACTGACACGTCACAGGGAGACGACGTGGAGGCCACGTAATAATACCGTGAGTGTTTGTCACGGGGTACCTTACACGTCACCGTGACGACATGGAAACCAGCCAACGCGATACACCTGACTGCAGTAAGATGGTACCTGATCCGTACACAGTGTATATATGTAAACAGTACAGTGAATAC